>DWAN01001929.1:0-16357 GCA_018230445.1 Heliconius hewitsoni
CTCCAGAATTCGGCAGAAAGTGGGGAACGGAGTGTCTTAACACTAGGTTCCATCTGTCTACCCTGCTGTGTGTGCGATACAGCGTGACGCTGATTTGATTTGATTTAGTTTATGTGTTAACTTATGTCCGGATTATTTTTAAAATTATATTATTATTTGAAAACGAAAGTAATGTAGATTAGTAAATAATAATTACGTAGTTCAAGCGGGCGTAGCCGCGAGCGGCAAGCTAGTGTAAACTAAATAATTTGTTTGATCAATTTTAAATACTATACTATATAATAATAGGCATACTCGCCTATATTATATTAAAGTTTTGCTCTACCCCGCTTTATACTGTCATATAGAATTGATGGATGTTTCAATAGATAAAGTTTAATTACTCTGTGGAAAATATGTGAAGTTATTATGAGCTTGTATTTCTCATTAAAACTATCGTTCGACTGTAAGTGGCGATATATCAATAAAACCGTGATTATTATTGCTATTTTCTAGAGAATATTAGATATTGCACCTTTAGAATTATAGTGACCTAATAAAAAAAACCATGATTTTGAGTTTTTGTCAGAAATTGACCTAAAACGACGATGTACACAGCAGGGTAGGTAGAGTAATAATTATTAGCAGTAATAATTACTAAGTTCTTTCTATCAACTCTTCTGCATGTTGAGTGAAAGAAGAAATATCAGTATAATATTTAATTTTCTTTATTACTACCTACCAGGAGGCCAGTCGTGGCGCAGGAGCACGAAGTGTGGCTGTAAAATCGATTGGTTGTAAGTTCGATTTCCACAGTTCGAGAAGATGAAATATTTACTTACATACATTTATATTTTCATTTCTTTGCTTTGGTGTCGAGGCAAAGCGCGGCGTCGAATGCAGCCACTTAACACACAATGCCTTCAGAACTCAGCGGAAAGTGTGGGGAACGGTGTGTCTTGGCACTAGGTTCCTCTGCCTGCCTGTTGAATTCGAACTAGACTCGACTCAATTAAGAATAAAACCTTATCGTCTTTGTGTTTTTGTTCCTTGATTCTTTATATTGAAACTGATTATATTAATTGTAATACAATAAATTTAATTTGTTTCGAAACCGTTATAAGATAAAATGAGTCAATCCGGTTTTTTAAAATATGTGTCGTGTATCTCTAATAAACCTTTCGGCGCCTGGGATCCATGGCTTTATGGCCGACCTCCGCTGTGTAAATAAATCTGTTGTACAATAAATGTACAAGGTACTATTAAAAATGACATGCTCGCTGTGACTGACTGGCTGACTGGAAATGACTCGCTGGTACATTGAATGAGGCCAGTCGTGGTAATGGGGTAAAAGCGTGTGTATGACTGTAATGGTTGTGGGTTCGATCGCCACTCGAGGAAATTATATATTTTATATTTATGGTGTAGAAGCAAAGGGCGTCAGTTAAGTTCAGGCATACAACGCGCAATGCCCCAGAATTAGAACCTAGGTATTAATTAATTGAAACTGTAACGTAAAACGCTGTAAAAAGCGTATAAGAATTTGAACATAGCTTGATGAGAACGTATGGCTCACTTGGTAAGAGCGCTTGGATGGTTTTCAAAGAGGCGCGGGTTCAAATTCCTCTACGTTCAAATTTTTAAACTATTTCTTAATAAATATTTTTCTTTTCTAAGTGTGGAATAACACTTTAAAAATATGAAAAAATATATATATTCATATTTCTTAAATCTTTTGATCGTTATTTTGTAGCCAGCCGATTACTTCTATGTAAATCTGGAGTAAAAGAAAAATGAGAAGTTCCAGATTCGTTTTGTTTGTTTGCTTGATGTCGGCTGTCCATTTGGTTTTATTTTGTAATTTGTTTGAAATTTAAAAGGTTTTAAGATAAACATATATTAAAGTATGCAACTAAATGCTTTAGAACCTTAAGGCAAAAAAGTCCGGTGTTAAGCTCCGCCACTCAACACGCAATGCCTAGAAAAAATCAGCGGAAAGTGGAAACTAAGTTCCTTCTCCTACCCTTCACGCTGTATACTTGCGGGATACAGCGTGACGCTGATGTAGTAGACACTCGTAATTTCATAAAGAACAAACCACGTTCGGAATAGGATACGCGTTGTCACCATTGTTTCCGCTGCAATTCATTAGTCGCTAACTGGGGCAGGATTTATGTGGCGTTATCTGTGACATTGATGCGTTCGAGCTCTCTCGTGGATGTTCCTGGCTGGCTAAGGCTTGGTTCATTATCCTGATTGTGGCTTTTGATTTACTACTTATAAAGGAATTGGATTACTTAGAAATGATTTATGGATATAGAAAGTATAAATGGATACGAAACATGTGTCAGTCGGTATTAAAATATACTTAAACTAATCTTTACTTGTGGCTTTGCTTGCGTTGAGGGTCAATCCTTAATGCCCAGGGTAACTTTGAACATAGGCAAAGTGGGTTACATCGAAACACCATGATGATGAACACGATGCTATATAATAATCTGAAGTATTCCTCAACGGATAAAATATATAACACTTTTTTTTATGGAAAGTACGAGGCGAGCTAGCGGATGGGTGGTGATGGGATCCTGGTGGTCACACAGAAGTTTTTCAATTCGAATCAGTAGTAGGTATTTCTAAGATGAGCGTGTTAAACCAAACAAAATCTTCAGCTTTACGGGTAATATTAGGCATTCACTTTGCAGGTTTAGATAGGCAGCACCTAGGGTTAGGTAGATAGGTATACATTTTAAAAAGAACCCTTTCCGAGTCGAAATTTTAATTTAAAAATGCTTGTGGCACAAGTGTGTGACTATAATCGCGACGGTTGTTGATTCGATCCTCATTCGGGGTAATGAAGTATTATTTATAAATATTTTCATTTCTTCGTTCTGTAAACCGTGGCGTTGACGGCATTAATAGTTTATGTGTGTGAAGTGAACTCGTCGTAAGAAACTACAGTATAATAAAGAATAGCGCTTTCGAATACTACTGAGCACCTCTTGACATTTG
Organism: Heliconius hewitsoni; assembly: GCA_018230445.1. Classification (NCBI taxonomy): domain Eukaryota; kingdom Metazoa; phylum Arthropoda; class Insecta; order Lepidoptera; family Nymphalidae; genus Heliconius; species Heliconius hewitsoni. The sequence continues at coordinate 2,989 of DWAN01001929.1, forward strand.
CGAATGTTCGATTTGTATTCGCAATATTCAACGTTCACTTGACATTGAGAGAAAATGTTATAACGTTTCGAATTTATATCTACATCTCTTTAAGTGTTCTTGTTAATAAGTTAATAAGATCTGTACAAAATTACATATATATATATATGTATATTATATTAAGTGGTTGTTATATTTCCAGTCTTGCTGTCCATTCATGATGATATTTTTAAACTTCATGTTCCCAGCAGCTAAGCAGGGTGAGCAGAGGGAACTTTCGAGCCACTAACACTAGTGATAAGAAGACACTTCATTCCCAACTTCCGCCGAATTCTGCAGGTATTGGATGTGGACTGGCGGAGCTCAACGCCGCGTTTGCAGTTCCCTCATTATCAGAGCGAGGGAATGACAATACAATAATTCATTTCTTCGAGTAGGATCGAACTCACAACCTATCGCACTTACAGTCCCCCGCTTGTACCCCTGCGCCAGGACTGGTGTCAAAGTAATACTTAAAACTATATCCCGGTAGAGTAATTACGGTGGATTAAAATTTCATGTAAAAATAATTTTATTGCAAAATTGTAATGTCTAATGTCACTACTTTATTTTAATTTTAATTAATATATATAGTGTTTATAAGACAGAGTTATATATATTTTTTATTTCGTTTACAGATTTTGGCTGATGAACTCAATGCAAAATATACTGAAATATGCTTTAGTATATTGTGTAATGAATTCACGTGTTTCATCATACTATAATATTATTTAATAATATTAAGTTTAATAAGATTTATAATAAAACATTTATTAACATGCTATATAAGCAATGATATGCCTATGTACGTGCATACCGGTGGTAATTTTTTTCCTATATTAATATAGTAAATTTGATATAGGCACAAAGTGTGATTGTAGAATCGACTGGTTGTGGATTTGATCGCCACTCGAGGAATATTTATTTATATGACTCTGGTGTCGGGGCAAAGTACGGCGTTGGGTTCCGCCACTCAACACGCAATGCTTCCGGAACTTGGCGGAAAGTGGGGTACGGAGTGTCTTAACACTAGGTTCTCTGCCTACACACAATAGGAAAAATATCTATTGTAATTCGTTTTTATATGATCCACTGTCACGTGGTAAGCCGGTGAATGGAGCACGTGGGGCGCGGTCGTTCGATACAGCGGAGGCTGCGCGTTGAGCTGTGGCCCGGAACCTTCAGCCGTCTAGCTATCTGTGAACCCTCCTACCCCTCATGCCTTCACTCTTACCTCTCTACGTAGGGACAACCCGACAACGGACGGAGGTCTCGCCTGGCTGGTTTACCCAACTCTTGCCAGTTACGCAAGATCCGTCCCGCTACTATAATACTATTGCTCGTTGCATAGAAATATTGTTTTAACTGGTTTACGCGTTTTTGGGATTTCATATAAAATTATTATATTATAAATGTTACTACACTTTTGTGAAGTTAAAGTGAGGAAATTAAATTTTGGGTCAAACAGAAACCCAACATTTCATGTTGGGTTTTTGTTTGAATTCGTTTCGTTACTTATTAGAAAGATTAAACTAAGATTATTGTAGAAGTATTTTTAACGTTTTTATTAAGTTGTTTATTTTAATTGGGCTGATCAATATTTTACGAGCCCTGTCGTGTCGCAAGAGCTCAAGTGTGTTAATATTAAACGCGACAGCTTGTAAGTTCAATTTCCACTCGAGGAAATTAAATATGTAATATTTTAATTTGTTTTTTTTTGTGTTGCTGCAAATCGCGGCGTTCATTTCCGCAATTCAACACGCAATGCCTCCTCAATGTGGTGAAAAGTGGGAAGCTGAGTGCCTTAATACTAGGCTCCTTCTGCCTACCCTGCTACATGCGGGATGCAGCGTGAAACTGGAAAAAAATTAACATTAATATTATCTCTTACATAAATGTTCAATCAATACCAAAATTTCAATAAGTTTAAGGTTCAAAAACAGTTGCTTATCGGCTGTATAAAGAAAGTAATAAAATCTTATCATTAAACTACACTGCCACCTACACAACTCTTGTGGGTTCAAATTACACACGATTTTTTTTTTGGATATTTTAAAAATTACCTATTTTCTCGATCTGATTACACAAAATAAAGCATATACGAGAAAAAAATCTTCTAAAATATTATTTTCACAATATTTAAATGTAATTTATTCTGCGTCATTACAAAGTGTCTTATAGATAAAAAAACATTTTCCAGTATACAATTTATAAATACCTTTGCGAGTTAAGTCAAACACACGTTCACACTTCCGCTATGTCGGCCCTAAAATCTTATCAACTTGCAAATAATAATGTTGAATTAGGACATTGCAAAATTTCAAGACATTTTACAAACACTAAATAATAAACAACCATATTTGCTTATACAGAAGATAGAATTTTGAATACAATCGGTTGCATAATTTTTTGTTTCTCTACATCACTACACAGTATACACCCTATTTCAGTTGAAATAAGGTTGATCTTTTGGGAGTAGGTGGGTGCTGTTGATCCCTCGATGGGGATCTGGGATACGTGGGAGTTTTACGTCCGAGATAACAGAGGTTGTTGAACCCACTACTTAGTTCTTTTTGTATAGATCCCCATGATTAAGTTAGTTTTATTGTTTACTAATATTATTATCTTTGAGTATTGGTAAGTTCTTTGAAACATTAACGTATCCCTATAGCAGGATAGGCGGAGAGAACCTATTGGTATTTATTATAATTTTATTTTCTTCGCTCTGGTGCCAAGGCATAAAGCGCGGCGTTGAGTTCGGCGGAAAATGGGAAACGGAAATGGCTTAATGGTAAAGTTAGCTTTACACAGTAAAACAAAAGAAAAACAAATTAATTTGCACCACTGACGTCAACATACTTTATCCAGCTTAAGATTAAAAAAAAACTGGACAAGCGCGAGTCGCCCTCGCTCACCCAGGGTTCCGTACAAAAATTGGAGGCCTTGCTTCTTGCTTGCTCATTAATCCCAAATTTTCTCCCACTTTTAAGGCAATTTAGTTTTTAGAATTTAACCACAAATGTATAGTTTTATGTTTTTTTCTCTGAACTAGTATTAGCTGCCAAATTACATAATTCTAGGTCAACCGGAAGTACCCTAGTAATTTTGATTCCCTCTTATGTGGTGTATAGGTGTATATGGTTTCAAGTTCAACTCGATATCTCCAAGAACTCCTGAGGTTCTTGTCAGACAGACAAACGGACAACAAAGTGATCTTATAAGGGTTCCTTTTTTCTTAAAAGGTACGGAACCCTAAAAATTAGGAGGACAAGCAAGAAAAATAAATATTTTTTTTTACTTTCTTATTTCAATTGGCCACATAACAATGTAAACTATAAAAAAAAACTAATCTAAGTAAACTACACAAATTGCAACTTGCAAAATTGAAAAAAAAATTGTTGCCTCTGGCGAACTAAAACTACTGTCACCTACAAACGAACTCATTGGACAATCTAATTTTAGAGACCACTCCATTCAAATCTGAACTTCAAATTCCCATATACAAGTCTACTACAACAAAAATACCTACTATTTTGTATTGCGATTCTTTTTTCAATTTACACAGCTAGAAAGCGACCTTGTATCTTTGAGATTTGATTCATGTTGGAGGTGAAAGGGTGGTTCTTGTGAGATTTTTTGTTGGCTACCCCGTTTGCTTTTATACCTTTTGTCGCAACTGAACGAGGGTCCAGACCTAAGGGCCGACCTTACTTATAATGTGTTTTATACGGTCAATATAAGTTGTTAGTGACATTTTGAATGTTGCAAATCTATTCAAAGTTATCAAGCAATTGTTAGTGCATGAATATACTTTTGGGTAGGTTAAATATCTACGGTTTTTTTATGAATATGATGAATTTAATGTTAAAACATATTAATTAAATAACTTTTCATCCGTTTCTCCGTCGAGTATATTTAGGAAATCAATTAATTGTTGTGGGTTCGATTCCCAATCTAAGGGAAAAAATATTAGATATTTACAATTTCTCGTTCCGGCAACAAGTTTCGGTTCGCCAATCAACACGTCTCCAGCGGCGGAAAGTTAGGAGTGTCTTAACACCAGGTTTCCTCTGCCTAACCTGCTACTGGCGGGATACAGCGTGAAGGTTAAAAAAAGGAAACGATAAATCAAGATACAAAAAGTTCAGAATTATTTCCACTACATTACTCAAGTATATTAGAAGTCTTACAAGAGTAACACGAGTTCAGGTCATTGTGTTCCAGGTCAACGGTATGTTAATCACATATATTGGTACTCAAGAGGTAGTCTTTGATCCTATTAGAAAGCGATGTTAACTTTGATTCTCTTGTAACTGTGTAGTTGATACTTAACTGACTTATGTGTTTTGTATTTTTTTTAAAGTTAGTAAGTATTTTATGAAAATAGTTGTGGAATATAATGTTATTATTGATCAGCTTCACGCTGTATCTCGCACACATTAGGGTAGACACAGGGAACCTAGTGCTAAAACACACCATTCCCTACTTTCTGCCGAAACTCAACGCCGCGCTTCGCCTCAACACTAGAGCGATCGATATAAATTTAAATAAATATTACATTTCCTCGAGTGGGGATCGAACCCACAACCAGTTGAATTTACAGTTACACTTTGTGACACTACGTCACAACTGGCCTCTATAATTATTGATTGCAGTAGGTATGTTTTATTTTGTCTATATAAATTAAAATTATGTATTATCTAATTTTTTAATGTTTTAATTTCATTTGTTGTTGTGTGTTTTAAATAATATATGGAATTATTTTGCATAGCCTTTATACCTTATAAAGCTTAGAATTCTTGAATTGGCAACCTCTCTGTTCAGTAAATAGCTTGTGTGTATTAATTTTTTGACTACATTTCACTTAATACGGAACGGGGCGTCATAACACTTGGTTCACTCTAGCTATATTGGTATGCGGGAAAAAGCGTGCAAATTAACTTTAATTCTTAGTATCTATCGATGTAAAAAATATGCAAAATCAAAATCATCATCTGACGTCATTGTATCTGTTTTGCCGCTTAGTGTTTTAATGTGGTTTATTTTTTATTGATTTTTTTCCTTATACATATCGTTGTTTACAAGTGCTAGTTTAATTTTTAACCTTTTTTATGTTTTAGTTGTGTAAAATGTGGGTGTCGAACCTAACCTAACATTTTTCATTTCATGTTTTAAATATTTTTTTTTATATTATTATTTCTTATCATGTTAGTTCCTACTGACTTTGAAATATATTTTTTGTTTAATTATAATTTTTTTTTTATTATACCTACATAGTGGTCCCAGCTAACAAGAATTCTATAAACGCGGTCTCTGATCAAGAAAAGATTGGGAACCCCTGGCCTATACTATGTACTATATATTAGAAGTCACTACATGGCCCATTTCCTACATAAACATATTTATATCTTACACAAAGAACACTCGTTTTTCAGCATTATTATATATAAGGTTAATCCCAAAGCGTAATAGAGCCAAGTTGTTTACATAAAACGGGATTTACCATTATATGTAGACGACCCCTATTATTCATGGATATATTACGGCAAGGAGCCGTACAATGATTGTATTGTCTGGTGTATTAGGTCATTGTGTATCACTAAATTGTTTATATTCTGTATTTCAAACTATCCGTTGCTTATATAACTAGCCTCCTGAAAGCATATGTAGGTACATTAGCGTTTAGAAGGCCAGTCGTGGTGCAGGCGCACGTAAGTGGAACTGTTAATGCTACAAGTTTTGGGTTCGATTCCCTCTCGAAGAAAAGAAATAATTAATATTTTCATTTGTTCGCTTTGGTGACGAGGCAAAGCGCGGCGTTGAGTACCGCCGCGGCGGAAGGCGGAAAATGGAGAACGGAGTATCTTAACACTAGGTTCCCTCAGCCTACCATTCTGTGTAGGTCTACAACAAAAAAAAAGCTTTAATTGGTTTTGCACGCGTGGTTTAATACAAGTAACTAACTCTGAGCGCAGGTACAGGGGGTTATATGAAAACGAATTAATGTTATGTAATTTAGCCTGGGTATAGAGTTCTGTGATAAATGAACTAACTAACTCAATAATAGTTTCTAATTCGACCTACAAATTTTTGAGAAATGGGCAAAGTTATTTCAACCAAACACTATATATTTAATGATTTTCTATATAAGATTTTCTAGCAACATAAATTTATTCTTTAAATTTTTATTGCATTTTTTTATCATATATATCTGGCGTTCAATTTAATATGTTAGTCCATGTTGTGTATCCCTTACAAAATTATAATAATTTCGCTAAAGTAACCTACTATATGTTTTCGAACGTAAATAATAAATCGGTACAAAACTTTCTAAAAGATAAATCTACCATATAATACACATATATATAATATGTCTTCGCTTTTGTGTACCTAAGTTTTATTTTATTTAAATTTCGAAACAACGAAAGGCAATCGTTAAATTTTAATTTGTTTTTAAGCATTGACTGAACATATCACACCTACATGTGGTGAGTAGGTCGGTGCCTCAAATTTCAAGTTGTTTCTTTTTTTTTTTAGTATCGGTTCATTTAAATATGCAGAGTTTATTTTATGTTAAAATTTATTTAACATAAAATAAACTAATAATAACTCGCCTTTCCTTATATAAAACTGGAGATAGAAATGAGTCTCAGTTCAATAGAAATAATAATAATTACTTATTTAAATAACTTTTTTTACTTCCTCGTTGTACCCCGCATATAAAAAGGTAGTCCACGTACCGTCCCATTATTACCGAGGTTTGCCTTTTTTTTACAAAACAAAAAAAGTAAAAAAAGCATTTTATAAATAAACTAGCGGCTCGCTCGCTCGCCCGCACACCACCTATAAAACCTTTATTATGCTTAATTTGCCAACAGATTAATTTATCGAATCATGAACAACTTGCTTTCATAATTTTGAGATAGTGCAAGAAGCACTACTTGGGTGCTTGTATCATCGGCGGCAAGGGCGCCCCCGCAGGACTCGAGCCTAGGCTTGCGACCGTAAACAGAACGTAGAATTATTTTGATTTTACATTTTATCAAAAAGCCAAATTACATATAAAAGCCGAAGTTTATGTTCATATCCTTGATGATGTTCTATGTCCTATGTTCATATCCTTGACGACGATGTTCATTTCCTTGACGATGGAATAACTTTCGTTCGTTAGTTTCAATATTCATGTAAAATAAAAAACCGTGAAACATCATAAATATCTTATTTATAAGAGATAGGATGTCTCGGACTTTTTTTTAGACCTAACAAATCAGCTTCACGCTGTATCCCGCACACAGCAGGGTAGGCAGAGCGCACCTAGTATTAAGAGACTCCATTCCCCACTTACTGCCGAATTCTGGGAGTATTGCGTGTTGAGTGGCAGAACTCAACGCCGCGCTTTGCATCGACACCAGAGCGAAGAAATGGAAATATAAATTTAAGTAAATATTTCATCTCCTTGAGTGGGGACTTTTGTGCCTCTGTATGAATACATAAAATAAAATACAAAATAAATAACATATAATTTATTAATAACTTTTGTACTCGTACTACGTAGGACGCAGGTCGTAGGTAGTTCAGTAACCTATGACCTGATTGTGGACGTATTTGACGAATGAAATATTTCGCGGTTTCACGTCACATCGCAGTCACGCGAAATTGTATGCTTTGTAACTGACATATCTATAGACGGTAAAAGCATTGATAATGGCCGTTGTTGGTATTGTTATAAATGGGTTGGTATGTATTATTTTTATATATATATTTTTAATAATTTGTGTGATATTTATAATATTTTGTAGATGATTATTTTATTTTTTTCTTACAATATACTTTTACCTCATTTTAAGATAAATTCTGGAGGCATTACGTGTTGAGTGGCGGAACTCAACGCCGCGCTTCGCTTCGTTGTCAGAGCGGAGAAATTAAAATATTTCAATTTAATATATATTTTCTGAGGTATCTGGATAAGAGCTTTGAAGAAATGTTTTCGTGTTAAAATTTTTTACATTGCAATTTTTTTTGTCAGTAATACTTCTGGGATGGGCACAGAGCTATTCTGGAGTGGGCACGGACCACGCCTGTACCTACGCCCATGTTTCTACGATCGGTAGTGTCGTCTGTGTCTGTATGTAATACATAGATATCCAACCACATCTAAGTTCTCAAGCATTGCGTTAAACATATCATACCCATTACACGCCGAGACCGCTCAATAATACTATTTTATACCGTTTATTGTAAACTAGTGAAGATCATCGTTACACGACGCGTCATATTGACACGTCCATTGCGGTTGACATTGGTACAGCTGACCGCAGTCACTGAATACGAATAGTAAATGATATATCGAATACTTCTGTAGTTGTTTTTTTTTATTTCAAAGAATAAACTAAAAAGTGAAAAATAAATTAATTTAACATAAAGTAAAACTTACTTTAGGTTGAGTATTATATTTTATTTATTTATATTTTGTTAAACAAAAATAAAAATTTTTTTTTTAGTAATTTTGTAGTCGGTGTCTAGTTAAGGTTATAACAACCTTATATAGTAAGTAAGGTGTTACATATTCTTCATATCAAATTACTACGCCTGTTTGTTTTACTTGGCATTAGCTTTCAAATGAAAAAAAAAATCTAAAATCGCTTCGCCTAATCAAAAGTTCTAAGGTAACAAACGTAAAAAAATATACAGTCTAATTGATATGAGAAACCAACCGTAAAAAAATACAGTCGAAATAACCTCCTTTTCTTACGGAAGCCGGTTAAAAAATAAATACTACCTCTACTGCTATAGGAGTTTATGTTGTGGGTATCTATAACTATAATCAATTGTGTTAATGGTGGATAGGACGGTAGGTGGAAAGGAAAATTGTGCTTTGTGTTTTCGTTTTCGCATTTCTATATATTAATTCTAGGCAAAAAAATTTCAATCCATTTTCGATTTTTTTTAAATTTTGCGTACAATTTTTTTTAGCTTAACGCTATACAATGCATGTTGCTGACTTTCCGCAGAATTCTGCAGATATTGCGTTGAGTTGCGGAACTCTACGCCGCGCTTTGCCTCGACCCCAGAGCGAAGAAGTGACAATATTCAATATTACATTTCTCGAATGCGAATCAACCTGTCGCGTTTATTTATAGGTTTACGCCTGCGTTACGATTAACCTCGTATTTTGTAAAGCATTTAAAATTTTGATGCGAACAATGTAAACATTTTTTGATCAATCGTAGGCATAGATTGAATATCGTTACCATTAGATGCTCTACAAGCGTTTAAAATTATTCAATTGATTTTTTTTCAAAAAATTTATACACGTGGGCTTATTTTCAAAAAAAAAATAACAAAATAACGTTAGACACGGACCAAGAATTTCTTAAGAAAAATATAAAAAAACAGTTTTCAAGGTATAAATATTATTCTAGTATCTAGGTTACTAATAAAAAAATAGCAGTTTACGTAACCGGGCAATATTCAGTAGTTATTGAATAGCTTTAATTTTATATAACGTGCTGCGAGACGCACATCTGTGTGACCTAATTTAACTTACGAAAAGTTCATTTTAAAATCGTTAAATTTTAAAAACCAAATAAATCTTACTTTATTTATATTAAATCTTATATTTTATAAATTAAATCACCTTCATCCTGTATCCCGCACACAGCGTTAACGTTGATATATATATTTTAAAATATATATATATATATATATATATATATTTTAAATTTATCTCTTATTAAATAACTTTTTAAATATTTCTAATTTACTAAATGATATTATTTCTAGAGCTACCACAAAAGTTCAACAATGAAAAAGCTTTCACTGTCGCAATACAACGGTTGATATTTTTTTTACAATTCATTACTTTATAGAAGTAGCACTAGCGACTGTTTTATCCTCCATTTTTCCACTAAATCTTTGTTTAGTGGTTTAAAAGTAAAAAAAAAATATAATATATAAAACAATGTAGGTAACCTAGATTCAGTATAGCGATGATCAATGGTCATGCACATGTAAATAGGTCGACTCGGTACATTGTTATATTTGAATATATAGCTTGAAAGCCTTGCCCCTCCTTGTACCGTGAGAAATTGTACGTCACGAAGCTACTTTGATATATTGTTGTATGTCTTGTCTGTATTCGTTCGTATTATATGTATAGATGTTTATTTGTTACTTCACGCTATATCTAGCACATAGCAGAATAGACAAAGGGAACCTGGGAACCTAGTATTAAGAGTGTACGTTCTTATTAAGATACTTCCATTTCCCACTTTACGCCGAATTTTCGAGGCATTGCGGATTCAGTGACAGAACCCAATGCCGCGCTTTGCAGAGCGAATGGGAATCGAATCCACGTATACGTTTTGAGTATTTAACTTAAAAAAGATTATAAAAGTATGTCACGCCTAAAAATATTTAAAATTAATATTTAAAAAGTTTATTTTTTTGTTACATATGGCCATTCATCACTCATAATCATCATTAAACAATTAATTTGATGACAAAACGTGGAAACTAGGACAAACTTGTTTGAACATAATAGTGCAAAATAATATATTATAAAAATTAAAAAAAATATATTGAACGATGCCCTGCAATTTTGCTTTATTTCGTTGATATATGCATGATAGGTAATAGTCCAGTGTCAAGCCACTCCATTTTCTTTATTTAAACATTATAACATAAGACACGAAATGTATTGATATAATGAAAGAGAGTTCATTGCCGTTGCCATGTTAGTGCTAGTACAACTTGTAACGGTTGAGAATCTAGCGGGCCAAGGCTGACAAGACATTGGTGTAAATAGAATGAATTTACATTACTTTTATAATTTTTATAATTTTTATTTTATTAATAAAAGTTATTTAAATAACTAATTTTCAATCAGATTTCTATTTTAAGTATGCTAAATAAAACGTCTTAATTCAGCGGAAATTGGGGAACGGAAATGAAGAACGGTATGGCTTAACGGATTTAGCCTTAGGTTCCTATAAATAATTGATAGAATTTTTTAAATATAAATATATTTAAAAAATTCTATCAAATGTCACAGATTCCGAATTCCTTGTTGCAAATGTTTAAAAGTTTTAATACTTAATAGTTGCGTTATGACACTATTTGAAATAAACATTATAAAAATAAATTGTTTTTTCTACTGTTCCAGATTATATGGGTGGTCGTTATTGATCCTATGGTACGTATTTATATAATATTTTCTATATATTGTTTTGTTATAGATTAAAGTAAATTGTCAAGTTTAACGAATAAGAAATAGATAAAAAATATATAATTTTTTTAAATATAAACCGAGGCCAGTCGTGGTGAACCTACTTTACAGTAAAACAGGCGTTTTACTGTAAAGTAGGTTCAGCTACCCCACTTGACACGCAATGCCTCCAGAATTCGGCGGAAAATGGAGATCAAAGTGTCGAGGTTCCCTCTGCCTACTCTGCAGTGTGCGGGATACAGCGTGAAATCGCTAGGATTTTTTATTGATATGATTTAAATTTCTATTTCTATTCTTTAAGCTTGTTAATGGTATTTCTTCTTACACAAATGTAAATAAGACAAAGACACCGACACAGCTATGGTATAGTGTGAATGGCTGTTTCGTCAGCCGATTGATGTGTCGGCGAGATAAGACCAATAATCCACTAGTATCTATATACGAATACAGTTAAATGCGTTAAGCGTGTGACTGTCAACGCCCCAGGGCTTGGGTTTGATTCCCATTCAAGATAAATAAATGATAAAAATAACTGAAATACAAGATAAATTAATATTTAATATTTCTATTTGTTCGGTCTGGTGTCGAGGCAAAGAAGGGCGTTGAGTTCTGCCACTCAATGCCTTCAAAATTCGGGGGAAATTGCTGAACGGAGTGTCTTAACTCTACGTCCCCTGTGCCTACCCTGCTGTGTTAACTTTTCTAAAGCTTTTTATATGAAAGAATAAGTAAAACAATCTTAAATCCATATTATTTTTCCTTAAGGCGAAAGTAAAGCAGTGCTTGGCTGTTTGTTAAAAATCAGCTTCACGCTGTATCCCGCACACAGCAGGGTAGGCAGGGGGAACCTAGTGTTAAGACACTCCGTTCCCCACTTTCTGCCGAATCTTTGTTGAGTGGCAGAACTCAACAGTTTTACAGTCACACTTTGTGCCACTGCGCCACGACTGGCCTCTGGCTGTTTGTTATTTCTTATTATATATTTCTTCAAATTGAGTCAAATTTAAATTGATTCCTGTCATTTCTGGATTAAATATTACATATTTTTAAGTGAGTGAAAACAATAAAACATCGATTCTTAACGTTTACCTTACATAACCAGAAAGCAGAGTAAAATAAAATATCAATAGGCTCATATATTTCATTCTTGTAATAAAAAGTTTCTTATAATATCTTAATATTTGGTAGTTATGTAATAAATGGAGCGAAACGTTTAAATAATTTATATAAATTTAATTAAGAACATTTTTATCTTTTTATTTCATCACTTTCCAAAGATAAGAAGTAGAAATTTAAATCGTAGAATTTCGAATGAAAGAAACAGTATTACGTGAACAAAAAAAATGTTTTATTTGTATAAAAATGATTAAATTTAGATCATGTATATGTCAGCTTCACGCTGTATTTCGCACACAGCAGGGTAGCCACAGGGAAAGAAGTGTTAAGACACTCCACCATTTTCCGCCGAATTCTCGAAGCATTGCGTGTTGAGTAGCGGATTTCAACGTCGCGCTTTGCCTCGACAACAGAGCGAAGAAGCCATTTCCTCGAATGGGAATCGAACCCACAACCAGTTTCGTTTACAGTCAAAGACTCGTCAAACGTTGGCGCCACGACTGGCCTCTAAATCTAAATTATTTATATGAATGATAAAAGCGTTTAAATAACTCCGCTTTCATTAACTTTGGAAGCTGCTTTTGCGATAAACTGGGAGCTTATCAAATTATATTAATGTCATCGTCAAGGTCCTGGGAGTTGGCTACTACTGTAGTAGTACAACATTATAATGTCAATGAACTTTGCTCTCTCATATTATAGATATCTCTCCCAGATTTCGTATTAAAATCTTGTTTAGATTTATTTTGTTTGGAATTAAAAAAAGATCAGTTATCGATTATGAAACTATTGTTGTTTACTGCTAAATGAAACGTGAAATTAAGTTCTACAAAAAAGTGTTTTTAACCAGTTCTGTCATGACCACCACCATTCATCAAAACAATTTTTCGTTACGGAGGCCGTCGCTGTTGTAACTTTTAAAATTAAGCATATTTATATTAGTTATATGTTATTATAACTTATATATATATATATATATATATATATATATATATATATATATATATA
>DWAN01001930.1:0-16356 GCA_018230445.1 Heliconius hewitsoni
ATAAACAACTTAATTGCATCAATATAAAACATCTATTAAGCATCAAGCTAGCAGGCTCCACGATCGTTTGCGCCTCCACCATATTTATCATGATTATAACAAGAATTTCACTTTAAAATGATTCGTCTTCAGTTTTTAGCCATATATCGATCGATAGGCCATTTCTCTGTGGTAATTTGAGTCCAGCACTTCCTATTTACCCGTAATGGGATTCCTGACTGGACTTGACCAGTGAGTATTCTAAACTAAAAAACCTTACTATCTAACGTTATCGATCTATATTTATAGACTGGTTGGTTGCAGTAGGCCTTGTGTTTAATGGTTTGTCGGTTCAGTGGTTAATATGGATGATAAGCAAGAGGTTCAACATTCGATCAGAATGGGTGTTGGATGGTGTATAGGAACCATTTTGTGATTGGGTTAATATATTTAAATAATATAAACTTGGGCATTTATTAAATAGCAGCTCTTCTTCTAATATATCGGAGTAAGCAGGGTCTACAGCAGAGTGCTGACTGTTAAGACCAACCGTTTCCTAGTTTCAAAACATTGCATGTTGAGTGGCGGAACTCAACGCCGAGCTATGTACATATGTACATTTATAATTTGTTTACTCAAAAAAAAAGGAAATAGATAATAATCCACAAATTATTTTAACAATTTTCGGCCTCGATATAGAGATTAAGTAATCTTTATACAATAGATGTTTTCTAATTTGGTTCAATGACACAAAAATTTGATCCAACTAATATCGCGTTAAAAATGCAATCCTTGCATCCAAGATAGACTTTGAAGGCAATCTGCGTACTATATACATAATGGTGTATCTGTATAAATTGTGCACCGCAATGCGGAAGCCGCGGTTACTGACAGACGGCCAGACCCATAATTTGTCTATAGCATTTCTGTCTTAACAGCTTTCTTTGTGCCTGGATTAATGGAAAACAGATATTTTTTTTTACTTTGTAAACGGATGGTTTGGCGTTAAATTGCTAATTTAGTTTTTTCAGTCGTATCTCTCATGTGAGAATAGATTGAATTGGTAACACAAAAAGAGAAATTACCTTGGGCATCATTCATAGAATACCATACAAAGAGAACCTAATGATGTGTAAGAGGCCCTACATGCTTCGTTTACGACCTGAATTGAATACTCCAAGTATTTGTGTATTGAGAACAGTACCAGATCGGAAAAAAAAATCATAGCAGGGTAATTTACTGCCGTTCCCCATTTTCCCGTGGAATTTTTGAGGCATTGCATTTTGAGAACGCAACGTTACGGTACGTTACCAGGGCGAAGAAATGAAAATAAAAATAATTGAGGAGAGGTCTGATACTCTCACACTGCCGGAATGTTCATCAAATTGTTTTTACTAACAAATGTGTTTTTCTTGCAACTTTTATTTCTGCACGTATTTAAGTATCCACTATATATGCCTATTACTGTCTCTCTTTGTATGGTAGCTTGAGATTTAACATTATAACGTAGAGCAAACTTGTTACCATTCGCTCAGAATACAAATAAGATGAAGCAGCTTTCATTTGAAAAACCCCATATTATTGACAAAATATTCAAGAAAAAAAAAATTGATATGCACATACTTTATGTACACACTTTAAGATAACGAATCTTAGTTTTAGCCACTCAACGCGCAATGCCTCATGAATTCGGCGGAAAAGGGGGAAAGGAAGATGGAGAGAATAACATTGAGACGCCACCGTGGCGCAGTAGGGTAGTAATTGTTAAAATAATGGTTGTGGATTCGAATCGGTGGAACATATCATTTTAACTACCCCACTCAAACAAGACGGAGCGAGTCGTTGATCTCTACCATTCAACGTATAATATCTTGAATTCGGGCGTAAAATAAAGTAGTATCTTCACACTAGGTTCCCCTCTGTCTATCCTAAAGTGGCCGAAATCCTATGGGAACGAAAACAATGCGACTTTATGCTCATACTCCACATGAAATTAATAATAGAATATTTAATACAAGCGTAGTAGCGTCATATGCGCGCCTACCATGCGCCGGCGCAGCGTAACGCGTTATCAGAGTAGAACGGAGCGGATTTCACAGTGTTGCCACGCTGCGGCACTCTCTATTGTAATTAGCTGAAAAACTATTGTTCATTAGTGTTTTTAATTTTCTTCAGAACATAAGTTGATGTGGTACATTATGATAAAATTAATTGTAGAACATTTTGAATAAGCTACAATTGATAATTTCAATAAAATAATTAGTCAATTTGGGAACGTTGTGGTTGCGTGACACGTGACAGTTGTTGATCCGATTCCTATTCGAGAGTACGATTTTTTCTCCTCGCTATGATAAAACAACATAGCGTCGCGTTAGGTTCCACAACTCACACTCTAAGTCTAAAAGTAAAAAAAAAAATAAGAAATAAAAAATTAAGAAAAAAAATTTTTACCTTAACACCGAGTATCTTCTACCTACCCTACTACATACGGGATAAAGCGTGAAGGGAACAAATATATACACAATATTTTAATATAATAAATTATTTACTCGCACAATTCTCGAGCGTGATTAGATTTTACATACATTATTAAACACGTACAGAACAAGTAAGTATATGAAAAGGTCGATAGCATTTGATGATATTTAAATGACGTCCTATAATGCATAAATAATTCACACATTAGATGAAGTAACGTGATGTAACCTCTTCGAGGCGACTGAGTTACGGAACACGCGTAATAGTGTTAATATTCATTATAAACGAGATATAACTATAAAAGGCAAGTCGTGGCGCAGTGGGTTTTATTTCCACTCGAGGAAATGAAATATTTTCATTTCATCGCTCTGGTGTCGAACCAAACCACGGCGTTGAGTTACGCCACTTACTTCAAAAATAGTAATTAAACCATTTTTGAAGTAAATGGCGGTATATACATATTTAAATAAACAGCCGATCAAAGGATCGCCTGTTTATTCTCTCTGCAAAATTTAAATGAAAGCATTTAAATTTTGCAGAGCTCCGGAAAGATTTGATTTGTAGAAAAATGGATAAAAAATACGAAGGACGGCTCTTTAAAACATATCTATGTATAAGCATAACATAAAATAATCATAAACCTAACATCGAACCTACGTCTTCCTCTATAACTTCTATGAGACCACGCAGTTACCTATCTCATAATCCTATGTTTACGAGTATTTCTCCGCCCTCCTCCGTATTAGGTATTAAATTTCTATGCATAGCGAAAGTTGTATAGCAATCATAGTAATTTAGCTCTTAAGCGTAAACCTAGACCGCAATCTAGATATTATTATATCGGTTATCGATTTCCATGTTAATTTGTTTTTTTGAACTCTTCGCTATATCTCGCACATAGTGGGGCAGGGAGAGGGCGGTTCCAATACTCAATTTTCAATTTTTGAGACATTGCGTTGAATGCAAGAATTCAAAGCCGCTCTACGCCTGGTAAGAACCAGAGCGAGAAAATGAAAACAATTAATTTCCCCGAGTGGATGTCAACCTACAACAGTCATATATAGAGTAAGACGGTGTCCCGCTGTGACATGACAGCCTCAAATCCACGTTAATTCTTCTGAATTCTGGAGGTACTGTGCGTTGAGTTGTGAAAATTAATGCCCTGTTTTGCCTCGCTTGCTAGCCTCAGTTTCGAATTTCCTTATCATATAAATATAGTATTCTCTAGTTTGTAACGCAAAAGTCTAGTAATACAGATTTTGTTTGCGATGACAGGATACTATTGAGGTCGTATAAACTATTAGCTAGCTTAATTTTAGTAATACGAACAAGTTTTAATATACTTATATTAAAATTTATAACACAACACTGCTAGCTATAAAAGTTGCAACAGATGTTGCCTCACAACACAGGCATAAGGTTAGCCAACCAGTCCTAGCTGCAGCTAAATTATCCTGAAATATCGAAATCAAATCAAAACAACGTAATTATGTTACCCACATTGAAGAGCTGCGAGTATGGATATTTCATCAAATTGATAGCTCTTGCGGAATGTTTGTTTTTGTAGATATTTGTTTGATTTTGAATAAAAACCAATTTAATTTTAAATGATTAGTGAATTTTCCAAAGTATGTAACCCTCAAGTTCACTTGCTCTAAGACTTTAAAGCGAAATCCTGTTATCCCCTAAAGTCTCTACTTGCCAAATATCAACCTTTAAATTTTGTGCTATAGTAGCTTCGTCTCTATCTCTAAGTAGCTCAGTAAAGTAATAGTTTTATTGTTCATTTTATTCAAACGCCATTTTAACCATACCTACAAGGTTAACAAAAATAAAGTTTAACAATCTTTCCATTTCTATAAGTGGGATTTGAACTAATTTTCACTGTTATATAGCTAAGTACGTCGTTGTGCGTTAATCTATCGGTATGTCAGTTGTCTTACAGTTTTACATGAAATATTACATAAAAATATAAGCATAATTTCGCTAAGACATTCTAGTTCATTACAAAAAATAATAAAAAAATATATTAAATTCCATAAATGCATATAAATCTGTAAAACGTATCAAGACTTAGTTGGTTTACGGCGCTTGTGCAACAGTTATTTTTAACTGCACTACTTTACTGTTTTATAACATTACTTTTCTGGTAATATAGTTAAGCAAGGCCAGGCCAGTCGTGGTACAGGGGCACGTTCTAAATGCGGCAGGTTGTGAGTTCGATTCCCCCACTTCAGAAAATTAAATATTTGATATTTTAAATTCGCTATATGCGAAATACAAATAATTCGCTATATGCGAAATACAACGTGAAGCGAAAAAAAATCGAAACGTGCGTCAGAGTTTAAACGTGATGCCCAGAGAGAAAAAAATCTTTACTTCTCCGCTCTGAGTAAAAAGAAAATAATTCATTCCCCCAGATAGGAATCGAACTTATAATTGTCGCGCTATCATCAAGATACAAAGCCGCGGCGCTACAACAGCTTTACACTTTTAATATCAATTTGCATAAAATTTCGTACGCGCAGTTTATACGTAATTTTAATTTTATTAAGATCATGCTCTACAAAGTTGCATATTGTATAACGCTGTTATCTTATATTACTTACATTTATATACGGCACTTAGTCGCCTCTTTACTAAGTATATGCTTATTAAATACTAAGACGATAACTGCAGCAAAAAAAATATATAAAATCAAATAAATCAGCTTCACGTTGTATCCCACATGCTGACGGTATGTAGAGGGAACTTAGTGTTAGAACACTCCGGTCCTCACTTGTCGCTTAATTCTGAAGGTATTACGTGTTGAGTGGTGGAACGTAGCGCTCTGCCTCGACACCAGAGCGAGCAAATTGAAATATAAATTTAAATAAATATTTTATTTCCTCGAGTGGGAATCGAACCTTTGTGGCCCTACGGCACGAATGGCCTCACGTGTAATGTCTCGAAAATTGGACGATGACAACGGAGTGTCTTAAAACTAGGTGGCCTCTGCCTCCTCTCAGACTTAAGATTCATTCTGCACTTAATAAAAAAAAACGTAAAGCACATTCGTCCTCCATCGTTTTAATTACGATTTATCAAAGATACTCGAGGCGGCATGTTGGTTTACATTGGAACATCAATAAATTGTATAGATAATGTACGTTTAAGATAGCTAATAATGGCTTAATAAAGTATGCGGCGCTTTGTAAGATATGCGACGCAAGGATGTGTGTTTTAAGTTTTATTTATATAAATATACCTATTTGTTTTTTTTTATTTTACGTTGTGTCCCGCATATGATAGAGACATGGGAACCTAGTTAAGATACTTCCCGCCCTATTTTGGACATTGCATGTTAAGAACTGTATTCAACACCTTAATTAAAATAATTCATTATTCTGAGTGTGGAAGTCGAACCCTCAACCATCGTTTTTACAGTCATTCACTTCGCCGTTGCGCCACGAATATCATACCTATATTATATATAATAATTATATGAGTTTGTGTAAGGTATAAAAAATCTCGATTTACTAATTTGTAATATTATTTAAATGTAATATGTAATATTCAAACAGATGTTAAAATACATCGTAATGTATCATGGGCAAACAATCCCACTGCACCGTAGTGCAGTGGGATTGTTTGACAATACGCGCTTTCATTGTGGGTTTAATTACTTGATTCATTCGCTTTGGTAAGACAAATAGCGACGATGAGGTCTGCCATTTATCTACAACATTTACAACGTTTTTGGAGTAGTTTAACAATATGTTATTTAATTAAATTGAGAAAAAAATCCATTTGTAATTCTATTTACGTTACGTATGCACACGCTTTGGTTCACAACCAATTGATTTAAGAAACTGTACAAGTTACGCGTTGTTACACTCGAAGCCTTTCATTCAATACCGATTTGCATCGCTAATAGGGGATTAAAAATAAGACTAGCTTTGCCTTTGTCTTTCTACGTATCTTATTTTTATTTTAAATATTTTTTTAGAGACATGATTTTTTTTTCAGCTTCACGCTGTATCCCGCACACAGCAAGGTAGGCAGAGGGAACCTAGTGTTCAAACACTCTGTTCCGCACTTTCCGCCGAGTTCTAAAGGCATTGCGTGTTGAGTGGCGGAACTTAGCGCCGCGCTTTGATAGAGATAGAGAAATAGAGAAATGATGCATTATAATAATGTACATCATAAATAATAATGAAACTATTCCGTTAAGGTACTCAACCAGAGTGAGGAAATTAAGTTAATTCATTCCCCCAAGTGTGAACCGAAGCCAAAACCGTCGCGTTTACCATCAGACGGTGTACCGCTGCGCCACAACGGTCTATATATAATCAAAGGCACAACATCTCATCGAGTAGCCCAGTTTAAAGAAACGTGGCCAGTCGTGCGTACAATTTGCACTACTTGACAACCGAGTTGTGATAGAGACTGTAGAAAGCCGAGGAAATTACAGTATTAATGTTTCGACATTACAAGTATATGTATGTTTAGATATGACAAAATTATTGATTAATATTCGACACGCAATATTTCCAACCAAATCCGAGTGCTTTGAAAGCGGAGAGCAGAGTGTTTTGATATTTGATACACTCTGGTACTCACTTTGTAGTTGTTAATTAACTTTACCAGAAAAAAATATGTTTTTACCTCAGCGTCATCCGGATAGCGTCATCCGTCATCCAGCGTCCAGATAAAAATTCAGCAATGAAATCTTTTATATAATTATTAACATAATATTATAAAACATGAAACTAATACATACATTAAAATAAAGTATTTTATTCGAATATTCATAAAGCAACTTTAAATTAGGCCGTCGCTGCACAAGGGGCACAAGCATTCTACTGTAAACGCGACGGTTGTGGGTTCGACTTCCACTCAGGGAAAAATTTAACTTTTTACATTTACTCGCTCTGGTGCCGAGTTCATGTAAGCGCGATGGTTGTGGGTTCGATCCCTACTTTGGAGAATTAATAACTTTCATTTCCCCAGCACTGGCAAGACGTAACTGGCGGCGTTGAGATACCCAATGCTTATAATTCGGACAGAAAGTAAAGAACGGCGTACAGCAAAAAAAAAATTCAAAGCTATAATCTACACGCAACTCTTATTAGGCATATCGTAAGTTTACAAATGAATGGCCCGTTTATATAACACTTGTTTCCGACAAATTATAACTTATTACGCACTAATACTAAAGGAAGAGTTGGAAGAGGCTATTTCCGTTGTAATTTTAGGTAATAACGTTTAGTTGAAGTTCCGTATACATTTCACTGATATAAACAACTTTTTGTTTTACAAAGTATTTTTGTAAAGTTTTGATTTTTTTTTTAAGTTTTTCGCTCATTAAGGAAAATTATTCGGCACGTGACAGTGTGTCTCAAAAAGAGGAAAGAAAGGAAATGTTAAAAAGAAGATAGAGGAAACGAATAATACTAGGTCTCCTTTGCAGTTTATAATGTCTTCATTCTCATACTCTTTCCCTATTGCAGGATAGACAGACAAAGAACCTATTGATAAGATATTCCGTTTCCTTCTGTCGGCCCAAGTTTTGACAAATTGTACATTAATTGACGGAACTCAACGCCGCGTTTTACCGTGTTACCAGAGCGAGAAAAACAAAATGACAATTCCCCCGAATGGCAATCAAACCCACAACCACCACACCACTACATTTACAGTTAAACTATTTGCCTACTTCATAAAGTTATACGTACCTACATATATTTAAAAAACCATTTATTCTACGAACAAGTACAATATATTTAAAACTGACATTCTTAAAGTCATGAACTCTTGTAAGCATATTTTAACCGATTAACAATACGCAATCAACGTGTCAATAAGGATAACGGTGCACCAAATCAATAGAGCTATAAAAGGCGATGACTCATTTAGGCGTTGCTATCGCACGTATCGTACTCATTTTTGTGTGTGATTTAATTTAATATTTATATTTAAATTTAGTTCTAGATTTTTAGTGGGTTACGGGAAGACCTACTTGCTTTAGAATTGAGTACTTGCTTTAGGACCTTAAGGTGTACTCGTATTCCTACTCCCGTAGAAATATCTAGAAACCCTGTCTACACTCCTCAAGGAACTTATGTCTTATAACAGCATCCTACGCCGCGTATTGTCTGCTTTACATTGTCTATCAGTCACTCAGTAAAGGTAGTTTTATATATACTAGAGAATCAAATACAATACGCGTTATCATAGTAACTTGTATGTCAATTTATACAAAAGTGTAGGTACATATATTATGAATGTTATGTTTATTTTACTAATTTAAAATATTTTTATGCATATTTTTTAAAAATATATTAGTAATTTGCTCTTTTTCTATAATAAATGAATTGAAAACTTTTTACAGTGCAAAATTTCATACTCTTCCGCACAATTTTTGTTAAAAGTTCACGTATTAATGTATATAAGATTAGAGAAGAACAGAAGTCAAAGTATGATTTTATAGCACTCCATAGCTTAAGCTAGCTTTAAACTAAATTACACAAGTGTTTCCTTGCTTAAAGGCACGATTAGTTCAAGCCCCTTGGTAGAGCAACCCGAACTTAGCCCTCTAAATGTTTAACATTTAAAACGATATTATCTCTGTTTGTAGTACAGTGTTACTATAATTTACATAAATTAAGATAGTTTGGGTTAGGTAACTGTTCACAACTTTAAGGAATATCTTGTTTAACTGGACTTAGGCCGTCGTAGCGCACTGGGAGCCTGAGTAGAGATCGAACCGAGGATGTTCGACTCCTCTCTCAAAAGTTGAGGGAAAAGTGTATTAACACTAGGTTCCCTCTATCTATCCGAAAAAGAATCGAAGAAATAAAAATCTTTCTAATCTAATAAATAAATATCAAGTCAAATTTACTAAAATTATCAAGTTGAAATGTTTGTTTGGTAGGTTGCACTACTGTGTGGAACTCCATCGAGGAAGGCTATAAGCGACAGTACATCACGGTAATCATCTCGATGTAACCCACTGTCAGGGTCAGGAATCAGATCAGGGTCACCTCAGACCCTTAAAATGTACATGTCATACACTCCTCATTCTTATTTGAAAAAGCTAGTGTGAAATCGTGTCTTATTGCGATAGTCGTGGATTCGATTCTCATAGTACAGTTTTTTAGTATACGACTCATATAATAGTCCAATATGAATGACACTAGTAATGTAGTGAAAATATCTACCTATAATCGATGTAGACCACCACGCCCTCTATTTATGCAAATGTCGACAGTACGGAGACACGATTGTTCCTCCGTCCTCCGTACTCCGTATGGAGGACGGCGGTCTTTAATCACTTTCACGATCATTTACATAAATGTATACTTGCGACTAGGAGTTGAGAGGACGGGTTCAGAAAATTATTTACAATATGTCTGACCTTATACCTGATTTAAAAGTATTTATAGTAACCTTTGCTTTTTAGTTTCATGATGTATCCCGCAAAAACAAGGTAGGCAAAGGAAACTTAGAGTTCAAATTCAATTTTTGAGACAAGAAAAGTTCTTAACAGGCACGAACAAGAATTTGTTTTTTTTATTATGTATGATAATATACACTTTTGTAAAAAGTGATATGCTATGGCACCGCGTAGTATACCTGTCAATTAGTTCTCCAGTTAAAATAGGTAGATATTTTTCAATTTGGATTGCAAGTGACATCGACCAGACGTAATCAGACAATCAATTTTGGCTGTAACGGCTCCACCATTGAAATTGTCAATAATTCTTGCCTTAACTTTACGGCCACAAAGTCGTATTTTTTACACTTTTTGGCGCCAGGATGAGAGTGGAGTTTATCGCATTCAGCAACGTCCGATACAAAGTTTTATCGATTTGCATAAAAATAATAATAACATATATAGTAAGGTCAGACGTGGCACAGAGGCACAAGCGTGTGACTGTAAACGCGACAAATTGTAGGTTCGATTCCCACTCGAGGAAATGAAATATTTAATATTTTAATTTCATCTTTTTAATGTACAGGCAAAAACGCAGCGTTGAGTTCTGCCACTCAACACGTAGTTCTTCCGGAATTCGACGGTTAATTGGGAACAGAGTGTCTTAACAATCGGTTCTCTCTACTGTGTGCGGGGTACAGCATAAAATCCATATCCCTCGGTAAATGGACTATATCATATTAAACATATTTTCGATTCGAAGTATTAGTTCTTAAGATTAGTGTGTTCAAACAAACAAACTTCTTCCGAATAATATTAGTATAAAAATATAATTTAGTATGTACACGAAAGTGGACTTTCTATCGAAAGATTTTTCTTTTAAATTTAAGCCAGGGTCAAATGTATAGCCATAAAGTAAAAGAAACATGACTTACTTTTACAATAATATTTATTGAAGCGCTTATCAGGGTCATAAAGTCACCTGCTCCAAAGGTTTCATGGTGTGTATTCGATTTAAAAATCCTATTATATTAATATTATAAATGTGTAAGTTTACGTATATAGATTCTACTTTCATACAAAAACTACTGAACGAATTGGATGAAACTATAGTAATATAGCATAAACATCAGAATAACACATAGGCTAAAATGAATGTGAAAATATTGTATAATTTGGATATAATATAATAAATGATTTAAGCAAGCGAAGCTGTACGTTGGCTAGTACTTTAGACTGTAAACGCTTTTTGAGGCACGCTTTGAAAATTATTTTTAAATTATCTTCAATTCGGCGCTTTTCTTAGAAAGAACCAAAAATGCAATAAATTTTGTATAGATAACGCTTAAATAAACTGTTACATTGCGGTCATTTTACAACTATTTAACTTCCAAAAGAACATTCTATAATAAGGATATAGAACTATACAGCAGTCCAGAAAGATCACTTAACCCAACTTGCACAACATTGGTTGCACATACATATTACATCAACTTACTACATTAACAACCATAATGAAGTAAATGCCAAAATAATGATTTAATTCAGTTTTTTTCCTCAATTAAATCAAAAGGTCGGCACCATCAAAAGGTGTCAGACACGAATCAAAAAATGCTGAACACGATGTATGTATGTCTGGTACATGCTTACACGAAAACACACACGAAAAAAAGGACAAGATCATTTTTCATAACGGTCCAAGTCACTTGATTAATATTAATTATGGCGATAACGTGTGGATATTAACGCGGCCAAATTATTTACTTCTTGCATTTTGTACCAGTAATAATTAGCTTGACAAGCATTGTCATATACTTGCACTGCTTTTAAAAAAACGATGCAAGAAAAAAAGAAAATTATAAATGAGGGATAATGTAAGACTTAAATGAAGTGGCCCAGAAAGATGACGACATAATACCGTCTTAATAAGGAAATTAAAGAAAAATCAGAACTTATTTAATATAATAGTCTTTTTCAGATTGTATTACTTCGTATACAGCAGGATACGCAGTTGCAAATGCGTGTTGAATTATGTTGTCCCAATTATATGTAACGTGACAAAAATCGACGCCGCGCTTTGTCTTACAAAACGTCTCTGTCATACGAAACGAGTATACAAAAAAAATCTATAAAAAAACTGATTTATTACACACAATCGAATAATTAACGGTGTTATAGTGTATGTACATCAAAGTCTTTATTTTCTTTAATCAATAATCAATGACAGTGGCTCATCATTATTAGTAACATATGGATGTGGTTAGTTTTTTTTTGGTTCACACCGCATCCCGCATATAGCAGGGAAGTTAGGGAAACTAGTGTTAAGACATTCCGTTCCCCATTTTTTTTAATTTACGAGGCGTTGCTTATTGAGTGGCGAAACTCAATTGCTTTAAACTTAAACTTTGTTAATTTTTTTTTCGTTGACCTACAATCCTGAAGTTGACGGAGCCCTCGGTGGGCTCGCACTCGCACTTAGCCGGTTTTTTGTAAATATTTTGTTGGTACGCAATAAAATAAAAAAAAATAGTTAATTACAAGTGTGAAAAAAACTGATAACAATCTGAATGATTGTAGATACATGTATGTATATAATCACTAAATAATAATAAATTTTGATTCTTCGAAACCAACACGCATATGTTTTGTTATTTTTGCTAATGTCAATGTGACCTTAAGTTTCTTGTTAAATTTATTTTGATGTAAGAAATAACGTTTTTTTTGTAAACCAAGCGTATATTTATTATATTTTTTTTACTATAATTTATTATGTTTTTAAACTGTAGTTATTTTGATGAAAAAAATCAATAACAAATAAAAGCACGGCGTATTTTAAACTTATCAGATTCAGCTTCACGCTGTATCCCGTACACAGCAGGTTAAGCCACTCTGTTCCCTACTTTATACTTATGTTCCCTACTTTAAGCTTATGTTCATATATGGTTTCACGCTGCATCCAGCATATAACGGGGTAGGTACATGGAACCTAGTGTTAACACATCGTTCCTCACGCGCCGCTCAGTTTCCGAAACATTGCGTGTTAATGGCGGAACTCATCATCGCTCTATATCTCGTTATTAAAGCAATAAAATAATAAAAGGAAAATCGATCCTATGACCGTCGCGTTTACTATCAGACGCTCTGTCACTGCGCCGTTAGTGTTAGTAAGTTAGTTACCTAAATGGGTGTGTAATGGATGTGGATGAGCAACGTCCAAAATCTTTTTTTTTTTATTCTATATTTCTTTTGGAAATTGAAGCATTTGCAATTCAATCCAACAGTTCTGTGATTAAGGCGTCCAACCAAACAAAACAAGCTCTTCAGTTTTATAATATTAGTATAGAAGTTTGCTTGTATGTGCCATACATTCAACGATACATACAAATAATTGTGATAATAATCAACTTTTTGTTTTGAATTCGCATTCATTATGCAATCAACAATGTGATACAATCAGGTACACGTTTTTTGCCGTCCATCCATTATTTCATAAGAAGCTTAAAACACGCTTAGATTTTAAAATGATATTTTTTTATCATCCATTATAATCGATCGTCCTACGTTTGTAAATCGTTTTGTTTTTGTTTTATTAATAAAAATTTTGTGGCTTTTGTTTGTGTAATCAAAGTTTTAATATTTTAAATTGATTTGTTTTGAGGCCGTCGTGTCGTAGTCAAACAATATTTAACTAAAAAAGCGATAGTTGTTGGTTCAATCCCAACTCGGAGAAATGATTACATTAGCGGCATTGAGTTCTCCATTTCAAGAAACAATGTCTTTTGCGAAGAGAGGGGATTGAAATTTCTCAACACTAGGTTTCTTCTGTCTATCCAATTATGCGGGATAATATGTGATGCTGAAAAGCCAAATTCCTAAATAAATTAGATATCCCCAAAAAATGTAAAAGTACGTAAAATCATTTTACCTTTGTCCTGTAGAGCGGATTGGAGAAGTCCCAGCCCGGCGCCACGAAGAGATATCCGCATTTTGATATTTTTCTGCTGGCCTGAAAAGGAAATAACCAAATTAATATTCATGAAAATAACTGTGACTGTATAAACAGTTTTGTATTATTGAATTGACAAAATAAAATAGTTTTCTTTTTAACTTCAAACGTTAATATGTATTTAGATTTAAACTAGTAGTTAAATTATTGGTTAAAAGTTCTTGACAAAATTATGTTACACAAAATATATGTAAAACACACAAATAAGCATATTTTTACATATAAAAAGCACAAGGCGGTTCCCAATTCAGTTTAAAATCATAAAGCTTTCTTCTCTACTAATATTTGACAAGTCTATAATAAAAGAAAAACATTCACATGTCATAAAGACATTAACAGTATATTCAAATAGTTTTTGCGTTGGTTCAGTATTCGACTTGCCCAATCTATGGTAAGCATATGGCACTCGACGCTAAAGTAAACTTTGATCAACAAAAGTAAACAACAACCCACAGTTAAAGATGATATAGTGTTGATATTTAGTTAGAACACATATAGGCGAGCTTTACAACTAATTTGGTCTAAATACTCTTTGCTGTTTCTGTTTCTTACAAATAGCCAATAGCTCGTGTGATTAAAGATACAGAATTTTTATATTAGAATACGTTTTTTTAGTGTTCTGTATCTAAAGGTAAAATGGTATCCGGTCTAACGGTAATAAAAGTTTTCCATCTGTCTGTCTGTCCGTATGTCACTAAGCTAAATCAGAAAACAAATACTAAAAACAAAATAAAACGAATACTTAAAGGGGCTCCGTATAGGAGCCTAATAAACGATTTTTTTGTCGTTTTTGTGGATGTTACGGAATCCTTCATGCAGGAATCCGTCTCGCATTTCGCCGGCTTTTATTATTTCAGTTTTACTTTATTTATCGAGCATATAATAGAGTTGCCAGAGTAACTCTGTTCCCGTTGGGAATCGAACCCACACGCTCGCGTTAACACTTTAACAGTCATACGCTTTGCCACAAGCCAAAAAATACTGGAACATACAAGGGCCATATAAAATTAACCACAAATATTTTCATTATATTATATTGAATACGTTACAAACCCGCACAATGCCAACATACTCAAAGAATATATTAAAAAGACAGTACCAATTTGAATACAAACAATAAAAGACCCAAGTTATCATTACATGAAGTGACTGATGATGATCATTTCTCAAGTCTTTTTACATTTTTTTGTCCATTTCGATAATTTTATGGTTATTTTTTGTCAATTTCTTTATCTTGAAGAAGATTCCTTGAAGGATTTCGACCTTATACCCTAATGCGAATTTCTTCGAGCAGTAGGTACATGTGTGTACGGTGATGTCACCTAAGGTCAGTCACCCTAAATTACATTACACAAGGTACAGTCGGGCTAATATTGATTTAGTTTTTTTTAAACTTGTTATAGCCCGCAACTTAGTGTGGACTATAAAATGTAAAATATGGATTTTTCCGTTTTCTCAGATTTGTCGGGAAATTGTCTATTGCACTTGCATTTTCCAGTTAATGTAGAGATATGGCGTACTAAGCGGAGAAACCCAACGGCGCATTTAGTCTTAATAAATCTTTAAAAGGAACAAAGTTTATAAACTTTCATTCATTCCGTTGCTGTAACTACCTATAATAGTGTTATATATAATTACTAGGTTTTAATTGAGTGAGGTGATTTAATTGAGGTGTGATCAAATGGGTTTAAGTAAGAATTGTATATTACAACCGCATAATACTAGATACTATTATTTACCTCAGCTACAATGGGTTACATCGAAACTATCAACATAATATAATAAAGATTAACTTATAATCTTCTTCGATATCATTTATACAACACATTTTTTTTAAATTCTGTTCAAGTTGTTCTGTAGGTAAGTGCTGTCAACTCAACAAATTATTTTATTATAATGTAAGTACATATTATATTTCTAATCGACTGTACAGTTGAACTTGACCGATCTTTCAGGTACAAAGGCCGTCGACACTTACATACATACGTGTGTCATTGGATAATGTGAATTTAAACGACCAAAGAAACACTCACCAAGAAGGCACCGTTTTAATGATAGGTTATTCAAAGAAACGCCTATAATTTTGACCATTGTTATAAGTAAATGGTGTGCCGATATTTTTTTCGTATTAAATATTTTTATTAGGATACAGACAAAAACTAAATATTTGGAAGTTTTTAAGACTTTTTAGAAGTTTTTTTTTAGTTTTAGCTACTAGCGTAGCGAGGTATGCAGGAGAAATTTGGGAGACCAGTGTTAAGACGTTTGAGTTTCGTAATTTCCGCCGAATTCGCGACATATTTGTATTTATCGATAAGAATATTTTTCATATAAACAATTTATATGAGTATATATCACAGTTCACTTCAGTTCTTTAATAATGGTGTTTCAATTTTCATATCAACCAATTCCTATTTATATTATGATTATTTTCATATCTCCACTCTAGTGAACAAAACGCGGCGTTAACTCAATA
>DWAN01001931.1:0-16356 GCA_018230445.1 Heliconius hewitsoni
GCCGCACCTCTCATTTTGTCCAATGGCACGGCACGGCTATATCAACTTGTGATATGTAATGTAGAGTTCACTTACTGTAAGAAGGGAGGCTGTGTGGGCGTCTTTTAGTAGCAGTAAAGCCGGCGGACGGCGTTAGACGTACATTTTGTATATTAAAATTTAATTTAAAAGGATAAACTAAACCATATCCTACCCATACACCAGTGTATACAGAGTGTTTTATCATAGAACTTCATTTGTAGCGATTTCGGAACTGAAAATCGTATACAAAACCTTTTTCGGTGTAAACTTTTTGGTGTTTAATTTTTTTTTAAGTGAAAATGTCTGTGGAAGGCATGGAATACGACACAATCGTCCAGAATGGGCCTAAGAAAGTGAGTTTAATTAATTATTTATTTAGAATTGGTTTTCATGTTTCGGCTTTAGCATGTGTCGCGCAATATCGATAGAGGGGGTGAAGTGCTATAGAGATGTCTGGGTGCATTTTAGTATATATGCAGGCACGCCTTGCCGGTTAATGTGATTTCCGTCTGATATGTCTGGAGGATGAGTAATATGCGCCCTTTTAGATTTATTTTGGTAAATAAGAGATTTAGCTAACTCTATTTATAATGGTTTAATATAAAATATATTTGTTTTATAATTATATTATTGAAAATAATTAAGAGATTATAAGAGATCGCCAATCTTATAAGATTTATATTGGTATAATTTATTATACATATATTTTTGTAAATATGTTTGTTTAAATAAATATTTTTTACAACAGAACATATAATATATAATATTTATAATCAAAATTATTATAGATTTATTTTATGTTCATACTTACTCTATAATAATGAAAGAAAAACGATTTATAACAATCTTACGTAGCCATATCAAATTTAACTTTCATTTCACTCAAAAAATAAATTAAAATGCCAAATATACTTAATCACGAATAATAATTAACCTAAAATATGATATATTTTTCCCACAAAAAGCCTGGGAGCTAATGAAACAGTTAGTTCTGAACATTTATAATCTGAACGGTACTAGGAACAATAGCCGCCAGAACTGTAATGTCCGTTAACACCCGAATCCAGTTATGTAGAAAATACTGACACAAATATGTCATATTGTTCTAATATCTTAATTTTAATTAATTATAATTTGAATAGTTGCGCCCATGTCCGATTTTTGCCTAATTATTGATACGCGGTGGTAATGGCTTCAATCACTGACTGGGGGATTGCTTATGTTTCCGATATATTGCATGCTGGATCTTGTAAGGAAAGCGAGGCTAGTCGTGGTGCAGGGTTAACAACTTGTAAGCTCTGTAAGCACGACAGGTGGGTTCGTCTCCACTCAAGTTTCTCGCTCTGGACAACGAGGCAATGTGCGGCGTTGGGTTCCGTCGTTCAAAACGCAATGCCTCCCAGGTTTCCAGGTTGCCTTTGCTTTCGCTGCTATGTGTGGGATACAGTTTGAAACTTGTATATAGTACTTATATATATTTAAAATTCTTCCGTAACTGAGTGACTGGCAGACAGCGCACAGACGAAACTACAGGACATTAAAGTTGAAATTTGAAATGTAGATACGGTGAAAATTGTTGATTTTCGTTTTTCTACTAATACATACTTTAGGTCCTTATTTTATTGTTAAGTGATAATTGTCTAATAATGCCTTAAGTATTTTCCAATTTTTTAAATTATCAGAAATAATTTAACTTATATATTATACTATACTTATACTTGTTCCATGGGTTTAATTCACAAACAATAAATATCGTTCATAGAACGTTATAAACGTAAAATATGACTAATTATCCTTTTGAATGGTTTTTTGTTTATTAAAATGTAACATACAAATTATAAAGTTTAAGAAAGGAGAATGTAACAATAGTTAAAGCTATTCGTTGATCAATGATCCGTGAAGGCTGATACTATTTTTGATAAAGGTATACTCGAATTTAGTTAGAATCGAATAAAGTCAGTATTAATTAATTAAATATATTTTCAATTATTTAAAAATAATATGTACAAAAATTATAATAAAATGTTCTTATATAGCTGTACAAACATAAAACTATTCAATATACTAGGTATATATACTGTAAAGCATAATTCCGAAGAAATAGATATTATATATTTTTTAATAATATAATCTACAGATAACAAATATTATCAGTAATAATATTATTCACGAAAATATAGAATGACATCACTATAACTACAGAAAATTTGCGTTACTTTTAGAAACCTAGCAACTGCGACTGACACATCCAATTAGCTAAAATGATTTTGTGTACACTTTTCCTTAATAACTGGTAATATAGACTTACACTTCTATTTAGGGTTGTATTTATAAACATATAAAATATGGGCCTTAAACTAGATGGTAGATGGTTTATTTGCGTAAACTATATTTAGTACCTTATCTTCAGGTAACCTACCGAAATTTATATGAAAATTCTTAAGAAATTTCGTAGGAACTTAAAATTTTCTAGTAGTATTTAAGCAGTCGTGGAGCAGTGACAAGCCGTCTTACTTTAGACTCGACGGTTGTATGTTCGGTTTCCATTTTCAGGATGAAAAAGTTTTAATTTTCCCTCTGGTATTCCTTATTTTGGGTGCGTGAGAACGGAATGAAAAAAAATAAAGTAATATTTTTGTTACCGTTTATTTGCATTTAAATCATAACACCGTTTTTGTTTTACCAAGGCAAGAGAAATTATAAATTTCAAATTATAAATTCAATAATAAATTTTTGCGAGTTATTTCTGTAAATTCTCTCAAAACAATGCTTCTCATACGAAAAAAGGACAATTAGTTAGGTTAAGTTATTTAGTATTCAAATATAAATGAACTTTTTCCTTATACTAATATAGTCTGTGATTCAACAACGTCCTTATCGTACTGGCCTTTAAGCAAGACATATTGTATGACTCACCCATACATTTTTAAAGCCTTAACAAATAATGTCCTAAATATAAATACAATATACAATAGGCTTGGAGGCCATCGTGGCGTACAGGCACAATCGAGCGACTGTAACGCGACGGTTGTTGATTCGATTCACACTTGGGGAAATTAATTATTAAATATTGATGTTTTCGTTTCTTCCCTCTGGTAATAAGGAGAGCTCGGCGTTGAGTTTCGCCGATCAACTCGCAATGTCTCGAAAATTGGACGGAAAGCGGGGAGCGAAGTGTCCTTAACATTAGATTCCCTGATTATTTCTTCTAGCATTTATTTCTTGCATTCCTTGCTATGCGGGAATAAGCGTAAAACTGTTTTTAATCTGGTTTTAAAAAAACTGCATTAATTATTTCACAATACTACTTTAATTATGAAAATATGTGACACGATGAATTGAAACGAGCGATGTCTCGGGATAAATGCTTATTGCAGAATATGTAGAATTACTCATATTCTTATCGAGTTATCGACCGAATGCATTTAGATTTAATTAGAATTTTCATGCATAACTGAGCGGAAAAATCTCACGCTACAAACTTACAGCTAAAATATTGCTATATATTATACGGCATTGAGCATAGTATATATTTAATTTATTTCAAAAATTACAAGAGAGCATTTTTCTAGCATAAAACAATGATTTGGTTATAGAAAAAAGAAGTAAGAGATGTAAAGCGTATAAAATTTAATCTACAGTTTAAAACTACACATATACTACTACTTTTATTGCAAACTACCTTTCGATAAAAAAAAATACTCACCTTAGCCTGAATAAAACCATACCATTACCACATACCGCTTTATCTGTAACAATTTAAATTTCGAACATCGTTTCTCATACAAGTCGCGTGTCATTGACCCGCACCTACTCATACGCTCACATAGGATTGATCATTATTTAGCGTTAAACTTTAAACTTTATATATATTATAATATTAAGGATACGTAAAAAAAATTGTTTTGTAAGTATCGAGCTTTGAAATTAAATATTCGATACTTACATTACGTTTATATTTAATACAATGATAGTTACATGTACATATGTATATTTGAGACAGTCGTGACGCGTCGACAGCTACTGATTGTAAGCGCAACGGTTTTGGATTCGATTCCCACACGGAGAAATTACCTGTTTTCATTTCCTCGCTCTGATAGCAAGACAAAACGCGACGCTGATTTGATTGTCGCCAGTCAACACGTAACGGTCTTTAAAAACATTTGGAGGAACAGCGGGAAAAGGAGTGTTTTAATACTAAGTTAAAAATGTCTACCCTGCTTTATTCGGGATACAGCGTGAAACGAAAAAATGTTTATAGGTACATATCAGCGAAAATCATGTATGTATTAAAAATAAACTTCCTAGAACGTAAATATTTTCCACTGTATCACAGGAGGAAAGTGATTGATTGTGAAATTGTAAACGCCATAGTTGTGGATTCTATTTTGTTTCGTGTCGCCGCTCAACACGCAACCTCTCTAGGCAAATCGAGAAAGGAGTGTCCTAGCACTAGAATCTAATAAAGTATTAAATACGTGGCTGCATTTAATTTTTGGGGACTGAATTTTTACATAAATCTTTAATATATATCTGCATCCATATATTTTTCCCCGAAATGAGACACCAAATCTAGATTTGACATCTAAGTTTTTAAAGAAATCAATAATGTTTCAAATTAAACAATGAGTTCTTCGTCATAGAGCGTAGTGGATAATATATGTTTGACACCAAATATTGATATTTAATTAAATGACAAGATTATAGTGCAACGCTGTTTATTACACAGCCAATAGAAAACGGATGATAATTCTCGCACGATAGTGTAAGTTAAGAAAATGTAGCCTATATGTAAACTATTTCAAATTTTTATTGTATTTTTATTATAATATATTTAATACTTTACATAAACACAATAACAGTTAAAAAAATACTAGGTGTGTTTAACATTAAAATAAATAATTTGTTTATTTATTCAGTTGACCTAGAGAATAAATTGTTACGAAAATTAAGTTAAACATAACTTTAATTCATAAATTATAGGAGTTAGCTTACCTACGTAAAAAGAACTCTTTGTGATGCTTTTTGCATTATATAAAGTTATTACGAAAAGCTAAAAAAAAACACAGTATATAAAATATATATGTATGAATAGAGGATTATTCTAATCCCACAGATAATATAGAATGTATTTTATCTGTCGTAAAGATAATAATGCACTTAACATGGCGTTGCTCTATAAGAGATATGCCATTGAGATACGCAAAACCATTTATGTAAAGAATAATCTTTCTATAACATTTTTGACCTGTCCGACATTATAAAATATTCGTAGTCTAATTTTGCTGGTCGATGTATATTTTTGTATTATATATTTACATTCTAAATATGGAATCACATTATTTTCAAGAAATCAATTATATTTGTAAATTATACTTTAAAATTACAATTTCTTCATGAAATCATCAAATCAACATGAGTTTATTTAAACCAGAAGATTATAAATTGATAGAGGAGAATGATAGAATTTATAGAGGATAATACCTTATACGTACTTCTTGTATTTTTTTTTATTTAAATTCATGTTTACTCGTAAATACAATTAATGTATGTATTGTAGACAGTTACTTATTAGAAATTTTGAAAGTTGTAACTACTTCGACTGACGTTTATTTGAAAGAAAATAAAACCTAGTTGAAATTTAAAACTCATGCGCTGACGTTGCACTTAATATTCTTATTATAGAAAACATGTAATCATCGTTAATACGATTCAAATGGACTTTTTTTCCAATAATATATTAAATTATATTTCTTAAGGTACGTATTTCTTATGAGCTTAATATTTTTTTATATTTATTTTCATGCATTTTTGAAAAAAAAAATACATAATA
Organism: Heliconius hewitsoni; assembly: GCA_018230445.1. Classification (NCBI taxonomy): domain Eukaryota; kingdom Metazoa; phylum Arthropoda; class Insecta; order Lepidoptera; family Nymphalidae; genus Heliconius; species Heliconius hewitsoni. The sequence continues at coordinate 5,855 of DWAN01001931.1, forward strand.
TATTAGGGCATATTAGTCACTAAAGTTTGATAGTCTACACACATTATAAATCTAATTAAAGATTTCTAACTGATATGACTAATATTTGAAAGCTCAATAATTTAATTATGACTCTATTAAGGATAAAAAAGAATTTATAAATATTTAGTTTCTTTTATTAAAAAAAATCGGGAAACTTTAAGCTTAGGTTCCCTTTATCCTAGGTTCCCTTCCCCTTTATCTACTATGCGAGTTACAGAGCGAAGTTTAAAAAACACAATTTTTCAATAAAATTCCGATATCGAACATATGTTAAAGGCTACCAGACCACCTTCATTGTACTGCATTTTGCCCAAAACGGGGTCAATATTGTCACTGAAGGCCGTTTACGACATATAATTGTGATCCTTTTAAAGAAAATTTACAACTCATTTTTCGGCCTTTGATGTACTTTAAGGATAAATATTACAATTCTGCATTTTTAAGCGCTTTTATAAATTAAGTTAAGTAAATCAGCTTCACGCTGCCGGTTGGCATTTGGAAATTGTTGCTAATAATAAAGTCCGTTCCCCACTTTCCGCAGAGTTCTGAAGGCATTGCGTGTTCAGTAGCGGAACTCAACGCCGTGCTTTACCTTAACACCAGAGCGAAGAAATAAAAATATAAATGTAAATAAATATTTCATTTTCACGAGTGAATATAGAACCCACACCGTCCCGTTACTGTCACACCCTTGTGCCCCTGGGCCCCGACGACCTCAATATTATATATTTAAAATATTCAATTATACTTTAAAATAAAATTTTAATTTAAAAAAAAGCTGAAGATTACTCTACGTAATTGTAGAGACGGGATGGAAGTTGTTAAAATGCTTTTTAATAGCATGAGATGAGAGTAGTTCAGGCTACATTTTATATCAATTAGAAAGTAGTTAATATCTTTTAGGCATCTCACGCACTCACTCACTCTGCCCTATACATTCCGCCCATTTTAAAAAAGCGTGAATAACGTAACTTAACGCCACATTTTATATAACCATATGGGGAAACGTTAGGTACTTATGTTTATTAACGCCACCGCAGCTACAGATTTGGGGAATTTTAAGTTCAGGTTAGGTTAGGTTTTGTATAAAATTACATATACATAATATACTATACACGTACGAGTATAAACAGCAATTTCACATATTTTCCTCACATAGCCGGATAAGTAAAGTCATTCAATGTTAGGACACTCCGTTCTCCACTTTCCGCCCAATTTGACATTGGGATTTGGAACTCAACACCGCGGTTTGTCTGTCAGTTTCACGTTTATTCGTATAGAGTTTGAATTCGTAACCATCTCTTTCAATTATACACGCTCTAACTACTCCATGATAGCGTCTAGAAAGTATATAACTATAATAATTATCAAAGTGTAAATGAAATTAATGCTCATTAGCCTGCACAGTGTATACTGTATACTACCAGTTAGGTCTAATCATGTGGAATTAATTTAACCTATAAATACACATACTGAATTACTTTGTAAGCATTATATAAATAAAAGGTAAAATTTAATGTATCTAGATGTATATATCTATATGTATAGTCGTGGCGCAGAGGCACAAAATCGACTGATTGTGGAGTCGATTCCCACTCGAGAAGATGAAATAAACATTTCAATGTATCTTTCATTTCTTAGATCTGGTGTTGAGGCAAAGCGTGTCATTGAATTCCGCTACTCAAAGCGCGTTATCTCCAATTCTGTGGAAAATGGGTAACAGAACGTTTCTTAGCACTAGGTTCCCTCTGTCTCTGTGTGCGGGGTACAGCGTGAACCTGTTTAAAATAAACTAGATATTAAATTACGAGACCTTTATTTATAAATTCTCTAACACATTCATATAAATACACTATCTTTCTACAAGCAAAGTCCGTAATTTATATGAGTAAAGTTATTAAACTCAATAAAATGGTGGCATTTAGCTTTTATAGCGTCCGCAAATATAGCAATGAGCTAGCGTATTCAAATGCATTAGTCACTTCGTCATAATTTAATTTTAACGGAATGGAAGTAACGTGAAAGCTTCGCGTCTCAATTGGTGTAATATCCTGCCAATGATAATATGAATGTTTGAAAATATCTATGTTGGAAAATGACTGACTGTGATTATATTGTTAATAATAAACATTTTTAACATTTTTCAAGTGTTATTCGACATTTTAGTTTTATTTGACCTTTAGGTAAGATTTTTTTTCGGAGTGGTTGGACGGTTTCCATGAGGCGAGTTCAAATTCATGTATTTTAAAATTTCAAATATTCAAAACAAAAAATACTTTTAATACTTTGTTAGACGTTAATACAAAACAGATTATAAAATCTGCACATGTTTATAGCCACGAAACTTTTTTCGAAAAGAAGCTAAAAATATTTACACTCAGACTTGACATAAATCAGCCAAAACAAATCACAGACGCAAAATATAAACAACAACAACAACAACAAAAAAGAAGAATCCTTATCTCTGGTCTATATTCCTGAGCTTGTTTCAGTTTCTCTACTAGTAGAGGCATTCAAAAAACCCGGAAATACTTTCTCACATGTGTGATGTGGTCCACAAAGCCTCTTTTGTTCGTCTCGACTCTCGGAGCGATGACCTGGCGCTGTGCTTTTTTTTATGAGAAAAAGGGCTTTCAAAACTGTATATATGCTCATTTCACTTTAAATTTCATTTAAATACTTAGAAATATAGATAAATGTAGGTATATATGTTGACAAAATTTTAATTGAAAAAATTATACGAAAAAGAAAAAAAAACATATAGATACTTCATTTTATTCAGTTTATGTTAAAATATTTGTATTGTAAACAAAAAAAAGTATAGACATTAAAAGAAGAGATCTTTGTTATCCTATACAAAGCGGGTCGTTTTTAAAAATATAAAGCAGACAATGGAATTTATTGTTCAGCCCCAAATAAAAATTTAAATATGGGAAAATGCTTCAGTTTGTGGAAATATTTTTAGGTTATTGAAAGGAGAAAGGTTTATTTTTTCTTTACAAGTTGCAACATATTATTATTATTATTTTTTAATATTTATCTTTTTAAATTCAACTGCGACTGTTAACGTGATGATGTGTGTTTGATGCCTCTTAGATTTTTTAAAGTACTTCATAGCAGGGTAGGAAGAGGGAATCTACTAACCTAGTGCTAAGACACTCCGTCCTCTCGAACCTCCAAATTTTCGAGATCAGCTTTTCCAAATTTTAAAAGAATCCAATCGGCAGAATGAAAAAAATAATTCATTCTCTCATTTCTGGATTCATGGAACCCACAATCAGGTTTACAGTCAGACGACATTTTTAAAAATCTTAACATATAAAATATAAAAATAATAATATCTCTTCGTTTTGCCGGTCGGATTAAATAAACTGCTGTTTGCTGAACCGCTAAAATGGAAAAAATGTTTAAATTAAATCTCGATTAAATTAAGAGGTGCGTCGGGAACGGAGTGTCTTAGCACTAGTCTCGTTCTGCCTACCCGGCTACATGCGGCATACAGCGGGAAGCTGGTTTTTTTTTGCGATATAATTAAGTTTTTACAAGTCATTCGGACTTGGCGGTGATCCAAATGCACTCAAAGTTCGAGGTCAGGGGGAGTTATTTTGGACGATCCTTTCTCCATACCGAGGATAATATTAGCTTTCCTCGATGTTTAAATATAAATGTTGTTAAGCTGTACCATTACTACGCGCCCACATAACCATTAATCAGTAAAAGTGATAATAAATAAAAAAAAATATTAATATACACAACAAAAAATGTAGTATTTTGTTATATCTCTTATATGAAATATATTTTTTTAATTGTTATTAAAGATGTTTGCTTATATCAGAAGGATATTCTAATCACGCTTTTTTTTAGTTTCACGTTTTAATACGCATTGAAAGCATCGAAACTGGAAGCATCGAATAATCGAATCAAATACAGGAATCGAACTCACAACCGTCGCGTTAACACTCAAACACTATTACAACGAAGTAAATTATAAATGGTTTATAAATGATAATTAGAAATAATATACTTACAGTAAAGTGGGGAAAGGAGTATCTCAATACTAGGTTCCCTCTGCCAACCCTGCTGTGTGTGGGATACAGCGTGAAGCTCTATACTTACATATTATCTTGGTATTATAAAGAGCAGCGGGATCCACCATCCAAGATACATTTCTCCAAAGAAGCGGACACTAAGGATCATCAAAATATCACCAATAAAAATTTTCTGATATGTTCTATAAAATAAACATCCGACTGAACCAAGTCTTACACTGACAAAAAGAAAACATTTTTATAAATGTAAGCTTGATAAATCTTAATTGCAACAACTAAGATAGAGGCCAGTCGTGGCGCACGCGTGACGCTTTGTACCCCACAAAGCGTGACTGTAATATCGACTAGTTGTGGGTTCGGTTCCTACTCGAGGAAGTGAAATATTTATGTAAATTCATATTTTCATTTCTTCGCTCTGGTGTCGAGGCAAAGCGCGGCGTTGAGTTCCGCCATTCAACACTCAATGCCTCCAGAACTCGGTGGAAAGTGGGGAACCGAGTGTCTTAACTCTAGGTTCCCTCTGCCTACCCTGCTGTATGTGTATGTGATTTGATTATTTTTTTAATCAGCAACAACTATACTTACATATATTATGCATATATATTTATATATATATAGAAACCACTCACTTATAATATAACGAGTTAATTACCTAACCGTAGTACTTGGGGCGTTAAATTTGATCACTTTCAGTTGCGACGTCAGCCATGCGTGACTATATTATTAAGCGAAATGTTTTTATTATTGCGTTACTAAACTACCTGCCGCCTAATTCTACTATCACTCTCAGAGACGTCAATTACAGTTAAGTTACGAATTACGAAATTGAAGCAGTGGAAAAGCGTCTGCTGCCGATGTGAAGATTGTGGGTTCGATTTCCAACCTACCATTCTATACTGATATTCATTTCTATGCTCTCATTGAAAATATGCAAAGCGAGGTATGGAGTTACGCCGAACGGATTGCCTTAACACTAGGTTCCCTCTGCCTGTTGAATAATGGAACCACACCAGAGCGAAGAAATGGAAGTATAAGTTGAAATAAATATTTCATTTCGGGATCGACTGGTTTAATTAGGAGTAATACAAGTTTTAAATAATAATTGTGGCAGAACGTTTACGTTTTACTCCAGCCGCAATAAGTGAAATTAAGTTTTTTGTTTTCATTTGGAAGGTGGATAATTAATCCACCTTCCATATTACCTATATGAGGTAAGTATATAATAACCTCATAATATGCTAATTACCTAATAAATATTATGGAGAAAATGATAGCCACGTTTATTTATTTGAAAATACTATGTTTGACTTTAGGCTTAAAATGTAACTGTATTAAGTACCTACTTAATCGAAATATCGACATTAAAGGGTTACAGTGGGTTAAAAAGCTCATTTGGTTAAATCATTCATATCTATCATATAAATTGTGTACATATCATTTATTTAAATTATATTTTAGTAAAATTTTAATTATTCTGGGGTGGGCACGGGCCACCCTGACCCTCCTATTCCTACGCCCATGGTCATACATAACTTTAACTTATTTCCAATTAGCCGCGCGGGCGACGTCGAAATTAAAAACCTACACAAATCTTGTTTATATAATAGAAGAAAATACTTTTTTGCAATAAGTGATTTAGGTTACGAATTTTAACAGAACGTGACGACTTTATGAGATATTTTAATTATATTTAATGGGTATTTCCTTTTTACTTTCGCATAATATTCATAAAATTTACATAAGTTATTATGTGACTTAAATTTATTCACTTTACTTACTTTGTTATATGTTGAAAGAATATTTTGTTTTTTTTTATGTATTGTTTTTTTATTTTGTTATTGTCTACTCTGTACACATAGTTTTATGGTATAGAATCTAAGAAACAGTATTTGACCGACTTGTAAAAACTCTATTATTATATCATTGTGAATTTTGGCAGTTATAGGTGCTTAGCTTAGGTGAGTGTGGTATCATCGAGCTGGTCTGATAATTGAACCAGGACTTGAATATCCTTCATATGTTACTTACTATACATACTCATCTCACATATCTCTCATTAAAGGTGGAGAACGGAGTACGGAGTTTAGTAAAGCCACCCAACACGCAATATCTCGAAAATTCTAAAATCTCGAAAATTTTTCCTAGGGAACCTAAATAGGTTCCTAAATAGGTTCATTTGCCTACTCTGCTATACAGGAAAACGAAAGCTGAATAAACTTCAAGCTATAAACATTTTTATATATTAAAAATCTTTTATTATTTAAGAACTTTAATACATACGTATTATAGCCGTGACCTACACAACTAGCAACACCAAAACCAGGTCACATGCAACCCAAATACGGTGGTTGCCATGCGATGCGTATTCATGTAGGTATATAATAATATGTTTTATCATATGTATGTATAATAGACCGTCGTGGCTCAGTGACACATCGTCTGATTGTAAACGCGACGACGGATGCCAACTCCAAATTGGAATATTAAAAAAAAAACTTTTACTTTATCGTAGGTTTATTCTTAAGGGGAAGTAAACCCATTACCAAATCAGCCGTGGCTCGAATGCCATAGAGGGCTCAGGCATAACCTACATAGGTATAGTATATTAGGGTGGGCAGAGACATTTTTTTTTAAAGTTTCTCTCTATATCCCAAATATAGCGGGATAAACAGAGCGACCTTAGTGTTAAAACTTTCCGTTCCGCCCAAATTTCAAGCATTGCGTGTTCAGTGGCAAAACTTAACGCCGTGTTGGGCATTTTAGTCTTGTTACCAGAACGAGAACCGAACCTACGACCGTCACGGCAACAATATAAATTTATCATAAGATAGCACAATGTCACCGTGACCATCACCGGACATTGATCTCATTATGATACAGTCAACAGATAACATACTTATACTTAAAATCGATAATCTGTACTCAGAATTATATTATTTGAGGCGTTTGTGACGCAATGGGGGGGAGGGGGGGGGGGGGTATATGAGGGGTGAGACAAAGTTTGACTGAACTTGTAAACGCGGCGGCTGTGGGTTCGAATTCCACTCGGGATAATAAATCATTTTCATTTAACTGCTCTGCTGGACAAGGCACGGCGTTGAGTTCCGCTGCTCAAAATACAATATCTTGAAAATTGGTCGTAGAGTGGAGAACGGAGTGCCTTAACACTCGGTTCCCTGTGCCTACACTGATTTGCGCGAAAAAAATATGAAGCTGCTTTTAATTAATCATATGCGTGTTTCAATAGTCACTTAAATACCCGCGTATCCTTTCCGTTAAGAAATTCGTTTGATGAATTGAATTAATATGTACCTAAAAGGGGGATACGATTCTTTTATGCCGAAAGTAACCTATTATCTAATAAATGAAATCGTGACTCTTAATTAAAATTTGAATGGGAAAAAACATAAGGTTCATATTTGTATGACTGCCGACTTACTTGTCTCCCATGTTCTCTCTAGTTAGAACAGATACTCTAAATTATGGTATAAGATATTTTTATGCATTACATAATACTTTGGGGCTGTCATGGCGCGGGAGCGTGAGGAGCATGCGACTGTAAACGCGAGAGTTCGATTCCCAAACGGGGAACGAAATACTTAATATCGTTTCCTCGCACTGACAAGGCGCGACGTTGAATTTGTGACAGAATACGCAATGCCTCCAGAATACGGGGGTTAGTGTGGAGCGGAAATCATAACACTAGGTTCCCAGGTTCCCAGGTTCCCAGGACAAATACTTTGTATACAGCAAAAAAACTGTTTTTTGTAATAACAAATACTGTTCTTTTGCTTATACAAGATATGCTAGTCTTAATATAAACGCGACTGTTGTGTGTTGAGAGTTATTTTCATTCCCTCGCCCTGGTGTTAAGACAAAATGCGGCGTTAAATTCCGCAAAACAACATTCAATATATAAGTATATAAAATAATATAAGCTTCTAATATTCTCGCTTTAAAAATTCGACATTATTAATAAAATATTACATTAAAGCAATACATAGAATTAACATCCACATTTAAAATCATATGAATTTGTTTAATATTATTTTCTCTACACAAAAATAAGCCGTTTTAAAAGTAAACAATTCTAAATTAAATGTACAACAAAATTATCCCAATGTCGTTAAAAGAAAGGAAGTTCGTTAATACCGTACTGTAATGTTCTGTACATAGATATATTAAGATTTAGGACCGTTTCATCAAAACAAAGTGCGTACATTCAACTCGCGTGCGACGAGTATTTTTAATCTGTAAGGTATATTGACCTAATGTTATATTTACATTTATTATCTATATCAAGTTTATTTTTTATTTATTTTTAAATTAATCTATTTAACCAGATTAATATCATGTATTTAGTATTATGCATTTTTGGAAACCTGATGTTTCGAAGAATTTAATTTAAGAATCCGTCGTCACGGGTAGACTGACTCTTTTTAGTTTTTTTTTTCTTAATTTTAAAATATTAAATGATTTTAGCTTTAAACTGCCAGTTGTAAAAAATTCGTTGATGTTTGTGTCTTTTTGTCATTTTTTTAATGATACAGCTCTCTTTGTTTGTCTAGATAGAGCATTTGTCGACTTATTATATATGTTAGTATGACTTATGATTTTTGTTTAGATTTTAAATAACTCTTTATATTTCGGCTTTATTAAAAATACATGTAGACTCGCCGTTTAAAATACTTACTTGCAACCAGCGCGAGTGAAGTTAAACGTTTATTTTTGCCTTTTGAGTTCAAAGTGCGCATTTAAATAATTAAAATGTACCTATACAGTTGCTGCTATGTCTATAATGTGTAATAGCGAAAAAGTAAGTAAGAACTAAAATCGTTACAAAATTTTGCTTACCTATTTGAATTTTAGGTAGTAAATGAACATTTTGAATTAGTTTTATTTTAATAAAAGCGACAAAGCGACAAAATAAAGTTAAGACAAATAAGTGTCTGGAAAATTAGTGGCAACTGACAAGTGGGGAACGGAGTGACTTAACACTAGGTTCTCTCTGTCTATATTGCTATATACTGAATATAGTTCGTGAAACCTAAACGTAGAAATCAACTCCATTACATATAAAATGACAGATCGATTCTACAATTTTTCTCAAGGCTACCATGCCTTGTGATAGTTCTTACATATATATACCTTTCTTAAGTTGGAGTTAAATCCAGAACTTATACAGATTTATCAATCGATTTATAATGCAAGGGCAAATAATAAAAGAGACAGGATGAAACGTAAAAAGCATGAGGACTTTTCGGACGACATGTATGAAGAAACTGATAACAATGGGCGAGGCGAAAGAAGTAAACAGAGACCATACTCCGCTAGTGATTAAGCGTGGAGCTGAAACAACACAAACACATATATAGAACGAAGTAGATATCGATTACACAACATCGATCTTAATTTATGGAGTTTCCGAAAAGATTTTAGATAGATCATAAATTACTTTGTTATCATATTGTTTTTAATACTTTGCTGTCATTATAAATGGATGATTATCAATCAAAGAGGCATTAGCGCTATCTTTACCAAAATATAATGTTTAAGCAAGTTTTCTTTGCGTCATTTAGTTTGTTTTATAAAATCATTAATTTAAAAAAATATTAGTATTATTGGTCTACAACTATTTAATCGAATCTTACTAGTATAATACAAAATATTGTTAAGAGACTCATTACGCGTTATGTTCCTCAATTTTTGAGACGTTGCCTGTTGAGTCCTTATAACACAAAGCTGACAATATGAATTCTATGTTGTTTGTATAATGTGAAAGAGCCTTATAAAAATGTACCAACTGAATTGAAAACTTCTTCATTTTTTAAATCGCTTAAAAAACAAATAAAAAAATTGAATAAGTAAGTAGATCAAAATTTCTGGAAATCATTTAAATCATTCAGCCATTTCCTAACTTATTACGGTCCATGAAAATGACTAACAAACGCACTGAAAATATAAAAAAATCTTATTATAGTATAATCTAACAAAATATGATATTATAAAAAGGTTAAGTAAAAAAAAATAAAAACATTTCAAAATCAAAACCACAGACATACATTTTAATTCTACTCATATAAATACCTAAACACATTAAGCTTATACCGCGCATTGTCCTGTAGACGTAAACAGGAAACTGTTGTATATTGACCCAAATTAAATATGACTAAACATTCTCTAACGATGCTATGTGGCGAGGGAGGCTCGATACATTAAATTGAACGAAAAAGATTGTTTTGACCCATAGTGGCGTAGTGGATAAGTGTATTAGGCATGTCCGACGGTTGTGGATTCTATCCTACTCGGGGGTCGCTCGCTATTATTCTAATATTATATATTAACTCGCTATTTGATCATGTTGTAGAGGTCAGTCGTGGCTGTAAAACCGACTGGTTTTGGGTTCGATCCCCACTCGAGGAGATGAAATAT
>DWAN01001932.1:0-16353 GCA_018230445.1 Heliconius hewitsoni
GCGTGTCCCGGCAGCGCGGCGGGCTGGCGGCGCCACGCCATGGAGCCGGGCGGCTGCGCGCCCGCCGCGCCGCGCGCCGCGCCGTACTGCCGCCCGCACACCAGGCACGCGATGTGCGGGCGCTCCTGCAATATGTCAAATAATGTAATAGAATAATCAAAAGTAGGATCATCAGTAGCGTAGCAAACCGGCCCCCAGAGACACGATGAGTAAAATGTACGCATCCCATCCCAATCTGCTGACTTGTAGTGCCAGACGCGACGAGCTGCTGGTGCTCGACGACGCCGTAGCAGACAGTGCATGACGACCACCTGGTACTGTTCCGAACGTGAAGTCAGCAGAAGGTCCGATAAGGAGGCATTGTGGTTTATCACATCCGGGAGTCGCACAAGCGACTCGACCAATTGGGACAATCCGTCCGCCATAACAAAGTCAAATGCAGTTCTCCCCGCGTGGTTGGTAGTGCGTGATCCAAGCCAATCGCCACGTATTACACACTCAGCGGAGGGGATCTGTGAGAGCGTATCGTCGATAGCCGATTAAATGTGCTCCACGAGCCGATCCGTTTCTGCATTACCACCGTGGGAACTGTAGAGGCATGCGTAGACTCGGGCACGATCGTCCGAGTCAACACGGAGCCAGATGGTAGACAGGTCCCGACCTTCAAAATTGGCAAGACGGCGGAAACTTAGGTCCTCCCTTACGCACACAGCGACCTCGGCATGAAGCATAAAGTTATGTTCTATTTTGTTGCCGGGGTATTGGAGACAACAAGGCCGGCCGTGCCGTCTCGAGATGGTGGTGGACGCCATTTAGGCTGGAATGTAGACCCCTGATATTGCAAAAGTCCACTTTGAGCGTGGTACTGATAGAGACGTTTTAATAGACTCCATAATACGTTTTACAGTGTTAAACAAGGTAATACTGTTTGTTATAGGAAAGTCTTGCTGGTAGGTGAATTACTCACAGAAATATAATATAACGGTAATTACGTTTATAAAAAAACAGCTGTTACAACGACGTTTGCAGTGTTTCACCTTAAAAAAAGATATATATTAAAGATTTAAGATTATCTTATAGAGTACTAAGCAAAATAAGCAATATTTCATATGTTGCCGAGGTATTGCATAGAATACTAAGTTATACAGATTGTCGGTAACATACAGATGATGATGACAGTTCGCCTTAAAGGATGAAATCAGACCGACTAGGGATGACAGAGCGTTACGAAAGCTGAGGCAGAAAGAGGACATAACATAACAGTATCATAAATAATCAAACGTAACTAACCCCAGTATCTCTTAGCGCGTCTAAATGATCCAACAAGCAGCGTAAATGCAGCACGTGATGACATCCAACCAAGGCCACCGCCCTCCTCCCCGCGCCCGCGGCCCCCGCCGGCCTCCGGGCGCCCCCCGCGGCTCCGGCGTCCAAGGGGCGGGCGCAGGCCCAACAAAGCGCCCCCCATTGAGTGTGAGATACTTCGGACACCCATCTCCAGACTTCTGCCTCTAATTCCATCTGTAATGTTGATAGAAATGTATATACATTTGAGCGTAGAGATTTGAACCCGCGCTTCTTGGATAACGTTCAAGCTTGTACAGTTTTCAAGAGGCGCGGGTTCAAATCCTGTTACGTTCAAATTTTTAAATGATTTCTAAAAAGTAATTTTCTTTCTTAGATGTGGTATAACACTTCAAACATGTTAGAAGAGCAGTTGAATCTATAATTAAATAAATTATTGTGATACTTAAAGCTGTCGTGGCGCAGCGGCACTGCGTCAGGCTCTAGCAAAGGTAGATGGTTCAACTCGTACTCGGGGGAATGAATCATTTGCATTTCATCATTCAACGAGACGAGGCGCAGCGTTGACTTCCGCCACTTAACATGCAATGTCTCGAAAGCTAGACGGTGCGTTAGGAAGATGTCTTAACAGCGCCGATACATGGCTCTTTATTAAAGCTAAAAAAAATCTAAAAATAATTAAGATAGTTCCTACCTCCACCTCTGAATCCTCTACCTCATCTGACTCTTGAGACACTTGCTGGTCGTAGGCGAGGGATAACTGTTGTAAGTCCTTGCTTAACTGACAATCTGTATAGATAATTATAATTTATTCAAGGCCTGTCGGGTAATAAGTTACGCGTCTTGGTATCTACCAATAACGTAAAAAATACTACTAAAGATTAAAAAACTTTGAACTTTACCGCCAATAGCTACGACTCGATTTCAGAATGAGACATATGCAGCGGTTCCCCTTTGATAGGTTTATGTGTGCGTGCGTCGTTTTTGACAAATGGCGTTTTATATTACAACAATAATTTTATTATTTATTTTGTTTGAAAAAATAACTTTTTAATTTTTGGGAAAAAAAAATCTTTTATAATTGTATTAGTAATTTTATAGACTAGTTAAAACTGGTTTCATTTAAAGTGGTACTGACACTTCCACCTTGTATATTATAACTGATCTCAATTAAGAAATGTCAAGATCATATTTTAATAATTTATGAGTGTTACAATCTTAGGCCTTATTACCAAGTTTTTAAAAATATTTAAATTTTATGTTTGTTTTCACAATAAGGTACAATTTATGTTATTATAGTTGGTCTGTACATTTAATTATTATTAAAATTTAATGATATGGATGCATAGTTTTTATTTTATTTCAATTCTCCCTTAGGTAGGCCTTATTACCCAAATCTACATTAGATACTACTTGTTTTTAAATACACTAGAGTCGCTGGGGCCGGTACTAGTAAAATATTTTACTTTATTTTTTAGAACCAATGAAATTCAATATTTGTAGTACAAAATGTTCAATATTATTCGTCCTAAAAAAAATTCCGAGGCACATATTTAAAAATTGCGGTGATATTTGACTGTTTCTACATATATGGTTATTTACACGATACTAAAATACAAACTATATATATATATATATATTCTCCGAGCTAATCTCCAGACCAGCTAAACTATTTTTTATGGGTATTTGCCATATGCTTCTGTTTTAATCCCGGGAAAAATACGTTTTCCGTAAGCACATACATAGATAGATATTAAATAACTACATATTTGTCTATAAATAAAAATCAGTTTAACGCTTGTATCCCACACACGGCACTTATAAGTACGATTTTTTTTTGCGAGCGCATTTTGAGTATATTTTCTGTATTTATTAAGTGTTGAATGTAATTAAGTGTATGACAACAGTATAGATAACTGTATTAAAATAGGCAATATTTATTTTTAATAATACTTAAATAAAATTTTTTAGAAGCGGGAGCAGGGGCCTCTAGTATCTTTATAAAATTTATAAAAAAAAAAACAAAAACAAGACTACTAGGAAAAGGAAAAAACTACTCGGAAAAAAATATTTACCATTGTCAGGTGCAAATATCGTGTCAGATCGTCTCGCAGGTTCAAATACATCGTCACTGCCTGTACTACAGTTTAAAAGCTCGCCCACAGAAGCTTGCTGTAAAAGAAAGTTTTTGTTTCAATCTGTATCCATACATAGCATGGTAGGTAGAATTCTTTCATAAAATAATCAATATAATTTATACATTCAATAATTTAGAGAAAGTACAAGCACTACATGGCTGCTTGCCGCCCTCGCTGCTTGCAAGGGCGCCCAAACACCCAAACAAGGCTTGTGCACCGACTGTTGTGGCCGTAAACGGAGCGTTAAATTATATTCATTTTACATTTTTTAAAAATCCCATGTACTTGTTATAAAAGGCAAAGCTAACTCCAAAACTTGCACTCGTAAGTTTCAATATGTGCGTCAAATAAAAAAAAACGTTGAAATAAGACGCGGCCAAAGTAATACGATGTCGTTCCTAATCATTATTAATTCATTATTTAAGGCTAACTAAGAATTAAACTGTCATGTTACATAGCCTTTTGCACTCCCTAAAGAATGTAGCTTTCATACAGAACAAACAAAAAGTAAATACGACCAGTAGATCTAAAGATCTTAACGTTTAAACAAACAAACTTACAAATAAACAGAGAAACTCTTCCTATTTCTTATATTAGTATGGATAGTAGTACATAGCACCTACCTGTAAGCTGTCCTTACTCTCATGGCTGAGGTAAGTGGACACGGTGTCCACGCTGTGGCGCCTCGCTGACCGAGTGCTGCTGCACTCCGCGTCCGTGTGCCGCTGCTCGTCGTGCTGCTGCTGCTGCTGCTGCTGTTGTTGTTGTTGCTGCTGCTGCTGGTGCTTGAGGTCCGATGCTGCTGCTGCTGCGGTGGACGTGGAAGACGATTTGTTGTTGTTACCTAGAGTATGTTGGTAGTTCACAATGATTATTGTATTCTATAACATAAAAAAAATAATTATTCTTTTTTAAGGTTTTTTATAAATTTTATTTTATCTAATCGGTACAGGGGGGTTAAACTAGTGTTATGTCACTTCATTCACCGCATTCTGTCTGATGCGTGAAGAAAATCAACGCCATTCTTTTATTTATGAGAGTGGAGAAATAAAAACATTTTGCTGATAGAAGTATCACATAGGGGTACAACCCACAACCTATACATTAATATAAAACGTCTGTATATAGAAGATATATGAGAAAAATTGTTATTGGCAGCATTTATACATAACCCATATTAATTTTGATTATTTTATTTGTTTAACTGTACGCTAATCTCAGAAACAGCTTGAAACACTAGCTTTAGCTTTGGCATCAAACATTAGCTGCTATGATTGCTGCAATGATTTTTAAAATTTTTGTCTGTTTGTCTATATCTGTTTGAATTGCGCTTTTATAAAGCCACCTTTGTCATCATTTTAGTGCAATAAAATTTGATTGATTAATATGGATATTATCTTCAAAATAATATTATTATTAGATCACGAAAATAATTCAGATGAGAGAATAATTAATTATCGTACAAGCGGGCCAAGCCGGAAGTGGGCCGCTAGTTCTAATCGAAATAATAAATATACTCACTAAAAATATTCAAATTGTGTAATATCTGCCTCGCCAGTCCGTGTTTCTTGTCTTTGGGAGAGGCACTTCTTGCACCATTACTCTCTCTTGCGTCCTTCAACGTCAGCGGCGGAGCGGACTTGACTGACTGGACTGACTTCACAGACTTCATTGACTGAACAGACTGTACTGACTGGACTGACTGAATAGATTTCATTGAGTGAATGGATTGTACTGATTGAACTGAATGTACGCTTGAGCCAGTGTGCTGTTGCGGAATGCGTGGTCTTCGACCTGTGATCGAAATGTACATTAACATAACCTAACTCTTTATTTCAGTGTACCCAGCCTCTAATGATCATATTAGGTGTCGAAAAATCACAAATTCAGGATATTTACATACACAAGATTTCAGTTCTCCACTTTCCGCCGCATTCTTGAGGTATTGCGTGTTGAGCGAGTAAATTATATTATTAAAAATGTAATTCTCGAGTTTTAACAAATCCACTTACCATCCATGCCAGGCCTGTCCGGCGGCGTGGGCGGCGCGCCGGGCGGCGCCGACCGCGTCAGCGGGTAGGGCGGGTGCGCGGCCCTCCGCAGCAAGCGCAGCGGCGCCGCGGTAGTCATCGACATGGCCGTCATGCTGGACAGGCACAGCACCCAGCCCTCCCAGTGCACCGCTTCTATGTTACGTGACCATGCATCTTCGAGACGGCATTGTGTCTGGTTCAAATGTTAAATTAATGTTACTTTCAATATATTATAAGATTCGATAGTGTTTATAATTGAAACCTAAATGAATAGAAAATGTTTTAATTTTAAAAATTTGGGGCAAAAATCATATCCTTGTAGTGTGCAGGTAAAAATTACCATTAGTATATAATTTCTGTATCCATATTTTAATATAAAATTATAAAATACTAATAAAAATTAAATAAAGTAATTGTCACTAATTCACTCAATAAAATAAACACATATATATATATATGTACCTCCATAGGCAAAGCGTCATATCTAAGCTCTGCAGCTCTAGGTGGATCTGCTAACCTTGCCCACTCCCAACGGGCACCTCGACCACCTGGTGACTGGACACTATAGCATGATCTACGTACTGGATATTCACTTACTCCTGAAATTTGCATAAAATTGTTTTTTTATGAGCCTCTTAACATATCCCATGTATAACAGGGTAGGCAATTAGGTAGTCATAGAATCAAGATGTGTTTATCATAGCTAAATATTAATCATTTATTCATTGAGTTGAACCCACAACATTATGTTTAAATCAAATGGACCCAAAATTGGCCCCAATATTATTTATTCAAAATTATCATGTGCAATATAAGAGAAAAGAAGCACTTATTCTTGTTAATTCATAATATATATATTCATCACTCTAAATGTATAAAAGTTAATTTAATGAGGAAAAAAATTCCATTACACTAATTCAAGAATTCTTGACATTTTTTCCTGGATAGCAGGCCGAGGGAACCTACGTTTAGTAGAGTATCTTAACCCATAGGTTGAGGTACTATATTCTCAATACACCACTGAATTTTCAAGGCATTACATCTTGGGTTGTGAAAACTCAATATCACACTTAGTCTATCTTTGAGACACTAGTTAATTTTTGAGACATTTTGAGACATAAGTAGCAGAACTCAATGCCAACCTTGAAGTTGTTTCCCAGAGGCAAAAAAAGGGATAATAAATAATTCATTTTTCTGAGTGCGTCAGATACATATAAGTTTGAATAGATAAATAAATTTGAATTAAATTATATTAAAAAATTAGGCCAGTCATCAAGAAGGGGCACAAAGTGTGACTGTAAACGGGTCTAGTCTGGATCCTCACTCTAGGAAAAAGAATAATAATTTAAATTTATATTTCCATTTCTTTGCAAAAGGCAAAAAGCTGGGCATTAAATTTGGCCACTCAACATGCAATAACTCCTGAATTTGGTGGGTAGTGGAGAATGGAATGTATTAACACTAGGTTCCCACTGCCCTGCTGTGTGGTATACTATGTGAAGCTGATTTAATTAGATTTTTTTATAATTAAATACCTGGGGCATCAGAGCACTGTGTAAGTGTCCTTAAATTTACATAATGCCCTTTTAATTCAGGTTCTGCATCAGACAATACTACTCTTGTCAGTTTCTTAGCATAAGCCCTTTCCAAAGTCCTAGCAACTCCAGGAGAATGCGGCAACCATTGACCCTCATGTTGCCACTCCCACACAACAACACAGTGGACAGAGGACATTATAATATTAGTTTTGAAAACGCCTGAAATAGTAATATAAAAACATTAATTAGATTTGATATTTTACAAATTGTGTTCAGCACAATAAGTAGCATATACTTTTTACTTGACCAGATTTTAAATATAAATAACACTCTCATTAACAAGTATTCAAACTTGTCATCAAATAACCATATTGTAATATAAAAAATTATGCTCTTTCAAATGAAACTGTAAACATATAACACAAAATATAATAGTCTCTTTTTTTCAAAAGTTAAACCATCGATTAACCAACTTTAGGCCTTTTGCTCAATATAGAACTCAAATATAAATTACATTCATCAGGACATATCAATAAATAAATTTAGAAACATACCATTTCTAATTAGCTTTAATAAGCTTGTCCACAATTGACTTCAATCTATTTACACAATGTTTATTGTTAATTAAAATAAGGAAAAAATATCACATAAAATAAATATACTTAAGCATTTCAATCCGGAGGAACATTTTAATATTGAAAACAAGTTTTATACTTATTAATATGTAAATTACAAGTTACTTCGTGAAAGGGTAAACGCTAAACGACTAACGAATAACGAAACGGGTGAAACTTGACAATTGACATCTACAATACAGATAATATTATACAAAAATGATGACATCATTGTCTTTCGCAGACGCTAAGTTTTATTGTGTTTTTTTTGCACATAGCAGGCTAGGCAGAGGGAATCTGGGAACTAACGACCGGCTTCAATTGTTTTTTATTCATTATTTATTTAACGCATATATCTTAAAGGATAGATTGAGAGATATTATTTCTTAGTTACCTCTGTTACGTCCAATTTCAAGGCTATGCGTGGTAAATGGTGAAAATAGGCGCCGAATAATTTCCTAAATTGAAAATGAAACTAAAACCATTACTTGATTTCAGATATTATTTAACTGTTGTTTTGAATCTATCGTAGATATGATCTGTCAAAACTAATTCCACAATTATGCAGTAGTGGAAAGAAAAATCTTCATGTTTACTGCTTTATTCGGTTAAATATTCTTTTTATTGTGTTTTAACTTTTATATACTTCAAAAAAAGGCAATAAATGTCAAAGTATTTTATTTAAATACAAGATAATATAAATAATGTTTTAGGGCATAAAGGCGCAGATCCACAAGCGTGTGACTGTAAACGCGACAGGTTGTGGGTTCAATTTCCTCGCTCTTTAAATGTATATTTTTATATTATAATATAATATAAATATAAAAACATTTTTTTACTTGTTGTTGTCGTTTTATATTTAAAGTCGGTTTTATGGTAAAATGTAATTTAATGTCTAAAAATATATCTATCCTTTTTATTTTATTTTTTAGATTAAAACAACTTTTAAAAATTTATATGACTTATGTTTTGAATCTGTTAAAGTGACTGACGCTGACAAGCTGACCCGAATCGAACCGAACTTGCCCAAATTGTCAAACAAAGCTAATGTTGTTAATGTGACTATAAAAATAAAATTATTTGCCCTTCATTTAGCTATATATTAAAGAATAAATATATGTTCTCAAATAACAACTACAGCAATATGTCTTACAATAAATGTGAGTATGTCATTATTAAATCTTATTACATGTTAGAAGAAGTATGCATGCATGTATAATGTATATCGTGTATGCTGAGACCGCCATTGTGGTTCTTGCTTGTAATAACTAATTTTTTATAGTGGTTTGCGTTCTTAATGTAATAGGATTGTGTTATAATAATCATTATTAAAATATATTCAGCTTTTTAGTTTCATATTGTCTTAAATAAAAAGAAACACTAAAATATAGGAGATATTGATTTTCATACAATGTCAAGTAGTTATTGAGTTTCTTATATTAATTTACAGATACACCCCGTAAAGCTCAACGTTATAACAATCCCGGCACCTTCGTCCCTGCTGGAAGCGTAAGTTATATACCTATATTTATGACAACCCTGTGAATTGCGAAATACTGTACTATAATTAAATATCTTAATTTTTTATTTCATATCTATAATAAGAGTACTAATTTTTTATATGTCGTAACAGCTCGATGCCGTGGCTCTAGACCCCTGGCACTGGAAAAGTCACTGGCCGCTCTCTAACTGTGCTGACACCTTAATTTCCTAGTGTCAATATTGTATTTGATAGGAGATCTAATCTCTTGTCTTTTATGATATCTGACTACCATCAAGGCATTTTTTGTAATTATTATTAATATAGAGGGATAATACAGATGTAACATTTTTGGATCTAGTTTACAAGTAGTAAGTGTGTTGGCTTGGTTAGGTTAGAATGCCTATAACCCAAATGATCCAAAATACTTATGTCTTATTTGGAAAATACGGTTAGTTTCTCTTATTTAGCATAACTAATACTTTCAGTTACAATAATGGGGCTCCGTAACATCCCTGTTTATAATCATAAAAAGTTTTTGATTTGGGCCTGTGATGAGTGTTTTTGGATTTGGTGTATGCTTCTCAGAGAGTGGCTGAAGGCTGAGTAAAACATTACGATTACAAGATGGTGAATCTTGTGAGCGTACTGGGTTCTCTAGACTTAAATAGAATGCTGCAGCAGATTTCTAATATGTATGTGCCTTTTGGGATTGTAGTATGTTATAATTTCTTAAAGCTTTGTGCTTTTTTGGAATATAGCAGGACAGGCATAGAGAACCTGCTATCAAGACATCACATTCCCTACACAACACCACACTTTGCATTGTTACTAGAGCAAAGAAATGATAATAGTTCATTACCCTAAGTGGTAATGAAACACACAACCATCACAATCTTAGTCTGACATTGTGTCTCTACTGTGTCTATTGTGTCTTAGTATGATTTTAATATTTACAAATTGGAAAAATTATGAAATACTGCAATTTTAAAAGGTTACAATCATAATGGGAATGTGTGATAATTTGGCCAATGTGCACTCACATTCATTTTGTTATTTGATTGTATGAAAGAGTTGTGTAAAAAAGATAAGAAAATGTCATGAAATTATTAATTATAAAGACTGTTTTTTGACTGTGTGGAGTAATAAAAAAGTCACTGCAACTTACAGCTTCTATTCAATAGCAGAACTCAGTCTACAGTCTCTATGTAGCGTTTTAATTAGATATAAAAACTTAGTCAAATTTTTTTGTATATATGTTTATATATACAATTATATGTAAAAGGCATAAACCATTTTGAAAAATAAAAAACTCAAAATGTGAAAGTAAATAAGAAAACTTAAACATTTAAATTAATTTAACAGTTAAATAAACCTAAAATTTTACTTACCACTATCTTTTTGCCTCATTGATATGAAACTTATGAAAGTCTATTTGAGTGATATCAATGAATGTGAGTGTAAGTGCACATAGTCAATACAGCTAACTCCTGCCAGTTTGGTGGTGGACCCCCTGGGGGTTACGGCAATATGGGGCCTCCACGTCAACCGGGACCTGTGCAGACTTTCAACAAGCCTATTAGTGTAAGTTTTTATGATTGAGTTAAGTTCTTGGTTAATGTGTTATTGTTGTGTAGAAAAAATGTGTGCAAATTTGGTTTTACATTTTATATTGCTGATTTGTATATAAATATACTTTTTGATTTAATATAATAAATATGGTCATTATGGTGCAGTGCGGCAGCAAATGACTGGAAACAGGATAGTTGTGTGCTTGATTCTCACTCAGGGAAATTAATTATATTAACTAAACTAACTAAAATTATATTACTAAATGAGAGTTGAAGAGCCTAATGTCAAGCCACCAGACTCCTGTGTCTTGACATTAGGCTCTCTACCTACCGAAAATATGTGTCATAAATTAATATTTTTTTTTTTGAATAAACAGCAAAACTCTGAGCCCAACTTACAAACGCCGATGAACCCTCCACCTCAGGCTCCTCCACAATTACTTGAGGTAAGAGTACCCTTTTCATGTATATATTAGTGTACTTTAGTATTACTTATAAATGCTAGGTCTTGTGTCGAGGCAAAGCGCGACATTGAGTTCTGCCAGTTTACACGCAACGCCTCCAGAATTCGACAGAAAGTGGGGAACGGAGTGTCTTACACTAGGTTAACTCTGCCTACCCTGCTGTGTGCCTGATACAGCGTGAAGCTGATTATTATAAATGCTAGGGATTTGGGGGGATTAGGTTTTTAGTAAAGGACGCCTACTCCAAAATTTTTACTAAAAAAAACTAAGACATATCATATCATTTTCTGCTTTATTTCATCATTCACTTCGACGCGCCCAAACCAGCGGAGCACGTTCTTAATTCTAACCGTGACATCCTCGCTAGTACCTGCATTATAGACTCCGCATATCCTACGAAGAGATCACATCTCCTTAGCATTTATCTTTCTTTCATTCTTCTTCCGTAATACCCACGTTTCGCTGCCGTATAACAGCGTCGGTACCAATACTGCGTTGCGTACAGCCAATGCCTGCTGACTTCAATGCAGCTAAGACTAACGGGATGTAGCCCTGTTACCGGCAGCAATACGCCTTTCTACATACATCTCGTATCTTCCATCTCTCCTGAACATACTTCCCAAGTATACCAATTCATTCAATTGTTCTAATATCTTACCATTTACACTGATATTGCATTCCGTATTTTATTAATTTCTTTAAAATACAGCAGGCATTTTTTCCCTAAAGTCGCCTAATTTCACTCCCATGTCACTTAGTTTCTCTCCTTGCAGCAACTCAAATAAAAATTGAACAACCAATCTGACATGGCTCATCCTTGTTTTAAAACTCGATTGGATGTCAAACCAGGGCGACATGCCACCTCCTACTCGCACGCAGGCTTAGTGATCTCTGTAAAGAGACTTTACAGCCCGTAGCAAGGGTCCGCTATCATTGTACCGGGGTAGTATCTCCCATAATTTCGTTCTCAAAACTCTGTCAAACGCCTTTGACAAGTCCACAAAAGCTCAGAAAACTTTTTGGTTAACAGCAAAGAATTTTTCCGTGATCATGCGAAAGGTCCATGCTCCCTCTTCCAGGTCTAAAACCTCTTTGGGCCTCCCACAACAGCCTTTCAGACTTTGCCTTTTTACAAAAGCACGATGACTGCACCTTTCCTATTGTCTGGGTCCTTCCTTGATTTCCAGCATAAATTGTACAAAACCAAAAAAAGAAGTACAAGACCTGTGGCCCCCCATTTTTGATCAGCTCGGCAGTAACGTCATCTGCTCTCTTACCACATTTCAGACTTCGTATTGCACTCTCAACTTCTTTTATACTGATTTCGCCATCACATTCATACATATCCTTGTAAAATTTCGCCCATCGCTACAAAACATGTGGTTCTGTTAAAATTTCATCGTCTTTCGAGAGCGCCCTTTTCATTCTACAGATTAGCGAGGAACACTAACTTCTCGCCAGAAAAGCTTCGGGTTTTCCCTGAAATTGTTCGTTAACCTTTCATCTCTTTCATTCTCTGACTTTTCACGCTTCATCTTTGTCAGTATTATCGTTTGGTGGTTTTGCAGCTTTTACTCTTTCTTTATTATCTCTCTCTCATACTTTTATACTTACCTGACGCTTTATAACCTTGTCGTGCTTTCTTATTTCTTTCTACACCATCTCGCGTTTCATCATCCCACCAATCGTCGCGCTTTTTGCTTAAAGATATGAAGTTGATCGAAAATGTTTGAAAATTTACAAAATCATCTACGTCGTCTACCCGTTTCGTTCTGTCATTCCGTAACTAAAAAATTATTGTATTATATTGAATAAATTAGGCCTCGTTTCCCTTTATCATACCCCTGTCGCTGCTTCCTTTATACAATCCCTAAGGTTCTGCCAACATACTTGATTATTTTAATTTTCATATTTTTTTCTGTTGCCAGCATATGCGGGATAAAACGTGTAGTTGATATTATAATATAATAATAATTTTATGCAACAAATCCTATATCTCTATTTAAAGACTCCCACGGAGCAGGAAAGTATGGAGACGAGCCCTCCTGAAGTGAAACCAGATGTGGCAGATGGTGATGGACCTGCGAAGCCTTTCTGGATGAAGTCCAAGTTAGTTGGTGGTGAGTATTCACTTTAGTTACAGGACAGATAAAAGAAAATAAAACCGGACAGGGTCGCCCACTGAGGGTTCCGTACAAAAATTTGAGGGTTCAAGCTTTTTCTGAAATTAAGGCTAAGTTTAGCCAGAGCCTTTTTATCTGATACTTTACTTGAACAAGCAAAATTTTACCAAATTTTCCAAATTCTATACTAAATTTTGCTCCCTTTTAAGGCTATTATTTTTTAGAATTTAATCACAAATGTATAGTTTTCAGATTTTTTCTTAAACCAGTACTACCTGTAGATGCTAGCTCCCAAATTTAATAATTCTAGGTCAACCGGAAGTACCCTATTAATTAAGATTTCGAAATACGAAATACGCGTTTATTGCGATATAAACGGTCATATCTTTTTTTTTAAGTAAATGTAGAAATACGATTTTTTCAGGAAATTATGAGGATCTGAGTATATGGTTTGCGTTCCTGAGATAAAGGGTCTTTACGGTCAGACAGACAGACAGACAGACGGACAACAGAGTGATCGTATAAGACTTCCTTTTTCCTTAAAAAGTACGGAACCCGATGAAGTGTAGTACTGTCGACGAATCTTTTACGAAGGCGACAAGGATTCGACGACCGTACTGTACTTTCTTTTCTTTTATCTGCTTGCGATATTGTTATCAGATAAGTGATTAGCGGCCCACTCGCGGCTTCGACCGTATACCACCTAAAATACTGTTCTTATGTTGCATTTGCCAACATATTGATACATTCAAACAAGAACACTCGTCGCTGTTTGAACAGAACTTTGAATTATTTTAATTTTACTTTTTCGCAAAAATTATAAATGGAACCTTATATTACCTAGGGTACTTTCCTCTTTAAGTAATTTCCTTTTGATTTTATTTGAACGATTAGTTGGTATTTTATCATATTCCAGCTCCATTAGCAGGACCTGGTTGCCATCTAGCACCAAAGTACTCGTTACGATTAATAATACAAGCCCAAATTCGATGGAATTATGTCTTACTTACCGAGTTCTTATGTCCATCAGACCCTGGTTACCATCTAGTACCAAAGTACTCTTCAAGACAATCATACAAGCCTAAACTCGATATCGTAGTGTCTTTTAATTACCGAGTTCCTATATGATGGAGCTGGACATGTTAAAGCTCCATCATATAGGAACTCGGTAAGATAAGACCCTGGTGACGAATATCTATCACCCAAGTACTCGTTAAGACGAATAATACGAGCCCAAATTCGATAGGATTGTGTCACTTAATTACTGAGTTCCTATGGTCATATTCGAGCAGCATCATCAGCCCCTGGTTACTAGCACTAAAATATTACATGAATTAAAATCTGTCTTCCTTGCATTTGATACCCATATTGGATTGATTGGAAAAGAATATGTATCTAATCCGCCAATTTGTAAGAGCGGCCATCTTGGATTTGAGTTTTTTAAATGTGTTGTATTCTACAAGTTAAGCCCTTACGTTTGAAACCCATAACGGGTTGATTGTTTTGAAATATGTTACGGCGACTATATCGGATTACAAGAAAACTAAATTTATATGATTGTCACGAGTAATAAAGATAATTTGTCAGATAATACAATATAACCTTTCTATTACAGTGAAGAAGATTTCCAACAAAGAGAGGCGTAGACGTCAGAATGAAAACTTGAGACGACTCTTGACTCCCAAAAATGCACTGATGGTGCTTAACGAGATCATGTCTGGGGAACAGTTGGCCAATGTGGGTATATAAATAGGTAATAGGTTATTTTCCATGCTTTTAGAGCAATGGTTCCCAACCAGTGGTGGACCAGTAGCCAAAATATGGCCCGCGGGTCGTTTTAAAGTGAGCCATTGGTCGGCGCGTGTGGATGAGGACAGCGTGGGCGGTGGACCCAACGGCTAGGTGAAGAGTCTGCTTTGTTGACTCTGATTGTTGATGTTTAAATCAATGGAAATACGTTCATTCATTGATTTTTAAATATTTTCTCAGCAATCACATTAATACAAAATTACAGAAGAATATATTTTTTTGTTTGTTTTTATGTAAATTCCTATTGAGCTGTTAAAGAAAGTTCCAGTTTGATTATTACATTTTTATTTATTACACCTACATCGTGGCCTCTGCCCCTATTTTGAGGCATACATGCGTGTGTCGTGTGCAGCAGCAGTTCAAGGTGTGCGCGGTGTCGGGCGGCGCGCAGTACTACAAGCCGGCGCTCAGCAGCTTCTGCGCGGAGCTCGACGTGGACGGGCACGTGTACACGGGCTACGGTACGTACCGCGGGCGTTGGGCGCCACACTATGACACTACATGCATAGCATAAACGTATGACTGTAAACACGACGGTTGCGGGTTCGATTCTCAATCGAGAAAATGAAATATTTTATATTTTAATTTCTTCGCTCTGGTAACGAGCCAAAGCGCGGCGTTGAGTTCCGCCAATCAACTATTACAAACGTAACAATAAAAGTATTAATTTGTTTTCAATATGGAACAGGAAAATATTATACTTAATAACACGCACTGTGCATATGTTATACAGGTGAAACAAAAATGGTGGCGCGCAACAATGCAGCTGAGCAAGCGATACGAGACCTCATGATCAAACGTATGGGTAAATTGTTCGCAGAAGCTGCTAGCGACAATGGAGACGGTGAGGGTCACGATTATACTATGTTTAGGGCAAATCATCTTTTTCCAAAACAAAGCAATATAATTATATAGACTGGTGGGCTATTGGTGGAGTAAAGTTTATCGCTTCACGCTGTATCCCACACATAGCTTACTACATTGAATAATTGTCAATTTGTTCCATCTCGGTACAATATACTAAAAATAGTAGTATCTTATCTAAGTAGATGAATAAAACTGAACTTTGACATCATTACGTTTTTTAGCTATAAGTTTTTTTATATATTTTAAAATAATTCAATACATCGTATTTTTTTGTTACGTAAAGAAAATCTAATTTTACAATCATTTACTAGTATCTTGTCGACTATACAAAAATGATTGAAATCATCGGATCATTACCGGCATTTAAAACCGGCGTGAAGTAGTGGCTTTATGCCAGTGCGTTTCGCATCA
>DWAN01001933.1:0-16350 GCA_018230445.1 Heliconius hewitsoni
ATTTCCGCTACCCAAAGATAATTACTAAGAATTATCGTTTGGCAAGAGAGAATATTTAAAAATAGTAATAGTAGTAGTGGAAGTACCAGCTTTTAAATAAATGCGATCCGATGCCATCAAAATCGGTTCATCTAGTCGAAATTTATAAGGTAACAATTGAATTGGTAATCTCCTTTTAGTGAAGTCGGCCAAAAACTAACAACATTTTGTGTTTAATCTCTTCTATTCTTAACAAAACGCCACATTACAAATGAAAAAAACATGACCACAGTGTAGTCACAATTAATAAATATAGTGCATAGGGTTAACTAAAATTCTCCAGTCAATAGTTGACGGGTGTGCTAATGATAGCTTGTTACGGTGTCGATACTAGGAGACGACCAATCTACATATATAACAGCCGCTTAGGGCTATTACCGATAGCCTATTGGAATACTGTTGCCAGTAGTCCAGTTTTATTAACCAGGAGTCAGATTGGTTCTTGTACACAAGAACCAATCCTAGCCTGCTATAATACTATCCTACTAGCCTTTTTTTTAACGTGAGCAAGTCCTATTACGCATACCGGCCCGAGTGGGGACTCGTGGAGTACCCACTAAAACCTATCGGTGCTCATCCTCGACCGCCACTGCCCGTGAGACCCGCGTCACGGCCAGTGGACTAGAGTCTTCCGCGAAACGCGAGGGATCTATCCTACTATCTTAATCTACACTTTATTTTAGATAGATAAGAAAAAATACAACAAAAATTAGAATAAAAAAACTATCAGTAAACTGAAAACACCAAAACTAAACATATATTTTTTTCAATACAGTAATTTTAGCTTAAATAATAAATTTCAACGAACCCAATACAATATTCTACTGATTATATTGAAAATTAAAAATATTTACTGTTCATCAAGTTTCAATTCAGTATTTAATATAAATAATTTCCATTTTTAGCCCATTATATGTGAAAATAGAGATTATCACAAGCACTCTCGAAGCTAATTATCTGTGTACTCACTCACTGCTGACATTGTAGGCTGATTAATACAACGGCAAAAGAGCTCTCGAAGCTTTACCTAGTTCTCGTTTGAAATAAATTGAAAACGATATTCTAGTTAAACAGCATTCGAAATAACTGGGTATTTCGTATGTTTGTTTATAGGTTTTCAATAGTAATTATATTATGATTTTGTTCTAAGTTGATTCGGTTTTTCAAATTCAGATTTTTTGACTTTTTATACCACGCAGCGTTGCCACATTGATGAATGAATTGTAGGTTACTTATTAAAAAAAATAAAAAAAAATAAAAAATCTAAGTGTCTGGAAAATACATAAACTTTAGCATAGACATTATAAGATTCTATTTGTAGTGCAACATTATTTTTTACCTTATGATTCATCCAATATATTCATTGTTCGCTTACGTTTTCCGACATTGGGTGTTAAGTTACTTACCTAATTTCCGTGACTTGATAGAGCCATGAAATAAAAATAATGAATTCTTGCGAATCTCTATTTGTTACACCTGTAAACATCATTGCATATTATAACCCAGGCCAGCCGTGCCGTAGGGGCACAAGAGTGGGACTACAAATTTCACAGGTTGTTAGTTCATTTTATACGTGAGGAAATTAAATATTTATTCATTTTATTTTCTTGCTATGGTAACAAGACGAAGCACCACCCAACACCCAATACCTCCGAAACTGGACGGAAACTTTCGAACTAAAAGTTCTTAATTTGCACGCAGTATCTTAACACTAGCCTCCCAGGTTCCCTCTGCCTACCATGCCACGCGCGGTATACAGCGTGAAGTTAAAAAAAAAACCAAATAATAAACATAAACAATGAAATCTAAAGTAAACTTCCATATATCTTCTATCAGTGTCAGTGCAACAATAGTTTGATTACGCTTCAAAGGAAGGGTTTATTGAATTGTAAGCCCCGATAAGCACACTGTTAGATTACTCAGCTATCTCCGTTCACTAGAGGACACATGATTGAAGTTCCATATTCTCGCATGGGGAGAGTAAAGAGAAAAGGGAGAGTAGGGAGGTGTCTCATACAGGATATTTTAATATCATATTTCGAGGTTAGCCGGAAGTATTCATTAATTTTGTTTCCTTTTAAAGTATGGATATACGCGTTTTTTGCGATATAAACGACCATATCTTTTTCTAAGTGAATGTAGAAATACGTTTTTTTTAGGAAATCATAAGATTTAGGTATGTGGCTTAAATTTCGACTCGATATCTCCAAGCGCTCCAGAGATACAGTCTCTAGACATACAAACAGACAGATGCACGGACAAAAAAGTGATCTTATAAGGGTCCATTTTTTCCCTAAAGGGTACGGAACGCTAAAAAGAACAAATTGAATTTCTGTTGCATTTTATTAGATTGAAATGTATAGAAAAAGAAACGATTTATATCATTGTATCTGACCTATTTGAAGACTCGCCCACGCCCTAATGAGCCGTAGCAGCAGGCGACAGTACTTTCAAAAGATAATAATAGCAAATTTTGATTAAAGATCGATCGATTTTGATCAAAATCTCAAGATTCCTTTGTAAAATTTGCAATTTATCACACAAATCTCATCTCTGTCAAATCACTTTTGCAACAACGCTCATTTTGCTTTGATATTGGCATTTAATTATGTACCGATCTAGTAATATTGAGGAAAATTGAATTTAACGTTGCTACATCTAAAGAAAACACAATTCCAAAATTTAAACCCAGATACATAATATAAATTAATTCAATGAAAATAAATCATAACTAATTACATACTTTGTAGTCCTAAATTAGAATTTTAGTTAATTTTTTTAATATTTAGTAAAACATATATATTTTCTTCTAAGAACCACATATATTCAGATACCAACTGATATAATATAGAGAAAGATAGAAAATTGGCTTTAATTTTGACAGTTTTCTACGCATTGTTCTTGACATTGCTTTATTTTCAATATACGAGTACTCTGTTGCTTCATTCCACCGCCAACTAGTAGAGATAGCGTTTCATCTTTTTGCCTCTCCGGAAGCGTTAGCCACCTCAGTGGGTGGCTTTACAGGAACGTCCGACCGTCCGGTCTAAATTCAGAAACTTTTGTCAAACTTTGGGAAGACTGTCATGCCACCTGTATATGCTTCATTGTGAAACCTCGCACCTAGTCATTATCTCTTGTTTCTTCAGTTAAAATATCATATAAGTCTATGTATATATAAATGTAACCAATAACTTTCGGTAATTTCAAAAATCAGTACAAGAATAGATTTCGAGACTATCTGATTTTAGCAATCAGAAGTATATTCTATATAACTTTTCTAAGATTCAGATAATTTTATACTGTAACTTACATAGCACGGGAGACAGAGATAACCAAGAGTTAAGACACTCCGTTTTCCACTATCCGCACAAATTTTTCAAGCATTGCTTATTGTGGGACAGGTATCGACGACACGCTCTGTCTTTTTTGCCAGAGAGGGAATTTCCTTTATAATTGAGAGTTCTATTTTGGAAATATTCTTTCCTTCAGTGGAAATCGAACTTACAACCATCGTCTTTTAAATCGCTATATTAAGATCGAGACGGCGTCGTTCGAATCATTGAATTTAATAACATCAGCTTCACGCTGTATCCCGCACGCAGCAGAGTAGGTAGAGGGAACCCAGTTGTTAAGATACTCCGTTCCCCACTTTCCGCCGAATTCTAGAGGTATTGCGTGCTGAGTGGCGGAACTCAACGCCGCACCTTGCCACGACACCAAAGCGAAGAAATGGAAATATAAGTTTAAGTAAATATTTCATCTCCTCGAGTGGCGATCGAACCCACAACCAGTCAGTTTTATAGTCACACTTCGTTCCGCTGCACCACGACTGTTAAATGTTATTAAGTTAAGGAAGGTCGTAGCGCAGTATAAAACCTATCAAAGAACGACATAACAGAGTATGCTTTATATTGTACATTCAATTTTAAACATGTATATATGTTTCAATACGGTACCGTAATTATTTCACTGCAATTTTCAAAGATACCACTTCCAAGACGTTCCATTTCCAAGATACGAGAAACTGCAGTATACATACAAATTGTATAGCGGCATTTGTTATATTCTATTTATACAACAGACTCGGGGGACCTCGTCGAGACTCGAAAACCACACTGTGCTTAGATGCTGATTTCATATATTTGTAAGCTTGAAAGGAAAACCGTATGAATAATTTACCACCTTTTAAAGTCTAAATAAATTTATTTTAAGGTAAAAGCGTAATGGTAATATCTGTTTTTGACGTGTTTATTACGGTTTTTGATTCTCGGGTAAATAAAATTGGTTTCCTTGGTTTGATTGATCGGTGAGGGTACAAGCAATTTTTGGAGTCAATTAGTAGATATTTAAAATCAAAGTCGAATAATTTTATTTAAAAAAGTCACATGGTAAATATTTTAAACGTCATTTAATTTAACACCGGTTCACTTAAGGTGCTGCCCCAAAGCTGAGAAGAACCAGCGCAAGCAACTCGACTAGGGATCGAACCTACACCCAGTCGATTTTATAGTCCCACGTGCCCCTTGCCGTTGCCGTTTGTGTCCCTGCGCCATGACTGGCCTCAATAAAAAAAAAACAAATGATTAATGGGAGCGGCTAGTCGTGGAGCAGGGGCACAAGTGTGTGAAGGTAAATGCGACTGGTTACAGGTTCGTCCCAACTCGAGAAAATGATTCCTTCTGGTATTGAGGCAAAGCGCCGCGTTGAGTTCCGCAACTCAACACGCAATGTCTCTGGAATTCTGAAGGCAACATCTGCCTACTTTGCTATGGGCGAGAGGAACAGTATATTCTTATAACCTCTAGAGACCCTTCTTTGTTAGTCTTTGTAAAGTCTCTAGTGATGTTGGTGGTAGCGTTGAGGTTTTCTACTCCTACTTTCTCTTAGTGAGCTACTCTCTTAGTGAGCTTCCCTTTTTTTTTTGCTTCAGTAGGCAGAGGGAACCTAATGTTATAACACTCAGTTCCGAACTTTCCGCCGAATTTTCGTGGCACCGCGTACAAGACGTCGCGGTTTGTTACCAGAGCGAAGAAACGAAAATATTCTTAAATAATAATTGATTTCTCCGAGTGGAAATTGAACCCACTAGAGTCGCGTTCACAGTCACACACTTGTCCTATTGCACCACGACGGTCTTTTTCTTTTTCATGCCTAATTTCCCTTCGAGACGTCGCTCTCCACTTCCAGTCCCGCCTGGCATCCCCCATAGCAAAACACATTTAAGTGCCTCGTTGGTCCTCGATGTTTTAACTTTTAGGGACTATTGTTGTGAGGTCGTGACCTGGTTACGTGGTCAGCTAGTTAAATGATCGGTAGCATGACTTATTAGTTATTACTAAAAAATATATCTTAAATATTATATTAACTTTGATGTACTGAGTTAAATGTATCAAATAATATTTATTTAAAATGTTAAATGAGTCTACTATATTTTAAATATGGATGTTATCGTTTGAAAGGGCCCTTTTATAATAAATCTTTAAATATTTTAATTTCATATTTTAACTTGATAATTTTAATTTAAGCATTTAGTATTATTCCTTTCATTTTAGAGAAAATATAATGACAATTTAAAAAAAACATATTAAGAATAATACAGCTATACACTATCAGCTATATTAGAATTACACCTTTTAAGATTAATAAATTTATTTTATAAATAATTTATCTTTAAGAAAAAGTCAATTTTGAACATAAAAATATTAAAAAAGTCTTTTGAGTTTTCCACTTCAAGATTAGAAATCTCACATAAAAAGTCAGTTCTTGAGTTATGGTGTTTCAAGAGTGTCAGTGGAGCATAATTCACTTCACCTATGTCAGGTTATACAGAGAAATCATGAAAGAAAAAAAATGGCTCTAGTCCAGTTGACATTTTACCCAAAATACAGGAAATTGAGCCGTCTCAAGAGTAAATTGTAACTGAACATGATTAATTGGTTCTCTACGATAGCATCATCAAAGAATGTGAAATAAGAAACATGATAAAGTACCTTGACCTTTTAAAAGATTATCATTGTATACACAGCTCTTTCGCTACTATTTGATGGTAGCAGAATTAATGAGAATTATTTTAATGAGGTCAGTCCTGGAGCAGGGGTGTGTGACTGTAAACGCGATAGGTTGTGGGTTCGATCCTCAATTGGTAAAATGAAATGTTTAATTTTTTCATTTCTTTGCTCTGGTCGTCTGTTGTACCGCCACTCAGAACGGATTGTCTTGGAATTAGGTTCCTAGGTTTCCCTCTACGTACCTTGCCATCAGCGGGATACAGTTTGAAGCTATAAATATAGCTAAGAGCTATAAATTGCATGACCTTAAACTCGAATTGTTTACTAGTTACCACTGAAGAGTTCTAATAATCATGTCCTGGCTTCATCATCACACCAGCTCGTTGATACCATAATATCATATAGATACCTAAGATACAATAATTACAAGTAGTACAAATTCCGGTTCTTAGATTACGTTAAATAGTTTATTACAGCTCGACTTAATAAAAGCGTGTTTTACAATTCTGTAGATAATGTAATCCATCCGTTTCTGAGATATTGCGTAATAAATTTTTGACAATTGTTCTCACTTTACTACACTACGCTTTACTAGCATTAAATATAATTTCTCCTAAATGGTCAAAATAATTCATGTGATGTAATATAGCGTGTCGCCTACACGCTGAGAACACGCTTCCCACTGAGAATGGACAACCAGAAAAAAAAATATTTTCCATTTGAACCCATAGTTCCTGAGATTACCGCTTTTACCGCAGCTTAACCACGCAATCTCTTCTTGTATCTTCTGATCTTTTTATGGTAAAGGTTATCTAGAAAAGATAACCTATGGCGACAAGGGCGCCTTTACATGAAAATTTTATTTATTATTAGATTATGTAGAATCTTGTTGGTGTGAATAAAAACTTAATAAAATACATAATACGTTACATCAAGTGTAGCACTGTAAAGCCTAAATAATTAGATTTATTATTTCGTCATTATGAAAATGAACAATATAGGCGACAGTTTCAGGCGAACTGGTGTAATTAACTGAGAATATTAAGCGAAGAGTGATGGAACACCGTGACAGTCATCGACAATGCGAGGACGTCGCTCGAGAATGTGACGCTTAATAAGTTACTTTAGCTTGTAATTATCTGGTATATAATGATCTGCTTCATTATTTTTGTTTGTTTATTAATATAGGTGCTTATTTTACGATAAAAGGGAATTTGTTTTTTGTAAATCTTATTTTTTTGTGAATATTTATCATTAATGACAAATATTCACAAAAAAAAAACAAGATTTATGACTTGACAAGATTTATGAATGACTTCTTAATGTTGAAATTTAAAGCAAATCTTTTTTTTTTTTTTGCGCCGTTATCTATAAAAGTCGAGTGCGCGTCGGACTCGCCGATCCAGGATTTTGATTGAGAAATAAATTGAAGATCAACATTTATCTTTTTGAATTATACATTACATGATCATACTATATTATTCAATAGATAAAAATAAATATAGCTACTTACATTGTTCTCGTTGTATATAATATAATATAATACGATTCGCATAATTTATCAACATTTGAGACGTCAAAGCAGTCTTCGAACTTGTGACCTGGAGAAGAACTCTAGGTGACTACATATGTCCTGTACAAATATTCTGTCACTGTTTTATTTAATACAATTAAAATAATTTTCCTAGACAATTCTT
Source organism: Heliconius hewitsoni (assembly GCA_018230445.1). NCBI lineage: Eukaryota > Metazoa > Arthropoda > Insecta > Lepidoptera > Nymphalidae > Heliconius > Heliconius hewitsoni. The sequence goes on from DWAN01001933.1 coordinate 7,748, forward strand.
AAAATCTATTGAAAAAATGTTTCTTAATGCCAATCAATACAGATTTTTAAAATATAAACATTTTTTTTATTGTTAACCACAAAATTTATACTGGTGACACATTATCATAATGAAATTTAAATTAAATTGTGAAAGCGAGTTCGCTTTAACGCACTCAATTTCAATTTGGTAAATTATACTCGAACATTTTTTTTATCATAAAATCCAATTAAATATATACAAAGAGTAAATATTATAATGAAAAAATACGTTGAGGTACTCGTGGTGTAGTGGCACAGAGTCTAACTATAAGCCCAACGGGTATGGGTTCAATTTCCACTTAGGGGATTCAAATCAAAAAAGCGGCGTTGAGTTCCGCCGCAACACGCAATGCCGTGAAATAAATTAATAGTTTCACACTAGAAAAACACGCTTTTATAAGTGCAAGAAAAACACATAAAATAAATTATGGATCGTTCCAGTTGTCTCTATTTCTCTTTTATTTAAAATATTTGATTGTAAAAACGCTTGTTTTTTTTAGTCTCTTTACTTTTCTAACAAATCCAAACACGGTTATGATACGAAGTTTCATCATGAAGTTCCAGTTCAGGAAAGATGATTAAATTCGTTGCCTTATATACGAATCAAATGAGTCCAAACTCGATATGTTTACTAGTAGGCAATCCAAGGTTCCATCATCCAGCTTCCAGTCAATAGGCAGGTCCTCGTCATTAGAAAAAATGAACAGAATATATTAAGACAAATTAAGTGACCCCAAACTCGATATATTTACTTGGAGCCAGTCCAGGATTCCGTCGGCCACCTTCCAATTCCATCATCATTCCAGCACGATGATACCATAATATTGTATTGTCATCTAATCTTAATAAAATTGCCAAGTGCCATGATAATACAACAATTAGAAGGGCGTGTAATTCACATTCTTAGATTCCATTAGGTACATAGTTTCTTACATACAGATCGACCTAATAAAAGCGTGCTATAATTGGGCGCAGAGTGGATGAACGCAGTGTCTTAACACTAGATTCTCTCTGCTGCGATATTAGGGAATTAGCATAAAATAATATAAAAAGATTACTCATAATATGTTGATATTGGATTAATTGGAATATATAAATATCAAGATATTATATTTTTCATATTATATCTTGATATTTGTTTATTTCATATTGTAAACTTATCCGTGATTAACATCACAAGTATGAATACTCCAAGCCTAACCTTGAAAAACGAACGACATTGTGATTTTTAAAGACACCACACAAAGTAATTATTCAAATGAAATAGCGATTTGGGTCGAATGGATTTAAGAATTTCCATACAACCTGGAAACTATAAAGGTATTTTCAAATGTGATGCTTTCATCTGTGGATTATTCGTACAGATTGCTTTAACGTTCAAAGTCAAAGCAACTCTTGTATTCATTTCTTGGCACGTCTAAGCAATAATTGAAAATGTATGAAAAACTTTACATGATATTAAATACTATTTTCTTTTCTTAGCTTCACGCTGCATTCTACACATAGCAGGGTAGGCAGTGGGATCTGGAAATCTAGTGTTAATATACTCCGTTACCATTAAGAGACTCCCGTTGCCCATTTTTCGCCGAATTCTGGTGGCTATGCGTGTTGATGATTTTGTAATTTGCCTTGATTATGATTTTTGCCATAGCGGGGAAATGAAAATATTAAATTTTTCGTTTCGTCAAGTAAAAATCGAATCTACATCCTGCCGCTTCTACAGCTCCCGCGCTTGTGCCCTTGCGCCACGACGGGCCTCGTTAAACACTCATTTACATTTATTTCTTCTATGTGACACAATTTTAATTTATACCAAAACTATATTCAGTATTTTGTTAGGCAAATCACTTGATAATGTCATTCATAGTCAAAGTCAGCTTCACTCTTTTACAGAAAATTAGAATAAAATGATAATCGAACCCTCAACCATCCCATTTATAGCTATTTTTTAACCAATTTCCGTAAGGAGGAGGACTGGAAGGAGAAATTCGTCTGTATTTTTTTTATGTTTGTTACCTCACAACTTTTGACCGTTTAAATAGCAAAAAACGCGTATTTCGACATTAAAAAGGGAATCCAAATTAATAAGTACTTCCGGTCAATTTAGAATTATTAAATTTGGCAGCTAGCATCTACAGGTACTACAAGTTCAGAAAAAATCTGAAAACTATACATTTTAAATAATATATATATATATATATATAATATTACAATTTATTTCACAAAGCCGCTAATGTTCTAATACTTAAGCTATAAATATAAGGAATGCGGTAAACAATTTGCGCCACACAAACCAATCGACGCGCGTACACACGCAAACTACTCGTAACTATTCGATTGTTGGTAATAAACTATAATGTTAGTTCTTATTTTTAAATCATTTTGTACGTAATTTTATTTATTTTCCTTTGGGTAATGAATGACGTATAAGATTTTTTTTGTAATGTATTTTATGTTTTCGAAAGTGTAAACTTTATTTCCTGAATTGGGAATTATGCATAATATATCTAACTTGATATGATTTTTTTTTCATATTGTAATTATGTATTTAATAATTCTATAGTTACTTGTGTTGATAAGTGTGGTTGGTCAGGTAGCTATTTTCAACTTCAAGCTTCTTCAAGTGGAATAGAAATATAGATATGAATGGAAGATAAATAAAGGAGAGATCATCTTCACGTTTTATCCCGCACTCATCAGGGTAGGCAGATGGAAAGTTGTGGAGGCATTGCGTGTTGAGTGGCAGAACTCAACGCCGCACTTTTGCTTTGACACCAGAGCGAAGAAATGGATACATAAATTTAAATAAATATTTCATTTCCTCGAGTGGGAATCGAACCCACAATCTGTCACGTTTACAGTTCCACTTTGTGCCCCTGTAAACCCCTACAACTCAAAACTGGCCTCAATTAGTATTACACAATCTGTATATAAGAGGGATCGTCTTCTAATTATTTAAATAGATAAACCCAATATTATCTGCACATGGCAATATTAAGTTAACCCAAGTACCCAATGACTTAAATAAAAAAAATATTCATAGAAACAAAAACTAAAACGCTTTACTACAAAAACGTAGTAAAGCGTTTTAGTTTGTGCACAGCGTGATTTGGTAAACGGATTAACAAAACTAGCTTTCAAGCTTTAAATTAGACAGCAAAAAGCGACCGCAGAGGGTAAACCTTGTCACCCTTCAGGTAACCCCCTTTTAGCCGACGCTTTTAGACACCAGGAAACAACGGCACCCAATACTTTATATATTTATATTACTTTTATAATATACTTCATTTTAACTTTGAAACTTTAGTACTCATTTTATATTAATTTATATTTAAAAAAAAAGAATGAGATAATAAGCTACGTAAAATATAATCTTATAGTTGCACATGTAGCAGAGTAGGAGAGAACCCATTGCCAAGACACTCCACTTTCGCTTTCTGTCCCAATCGGAGATAATACAAAAATTGGAATGGTGGGAGACAGAACTCAACGCCCCACTTTTTAGTTTACTTACCAAAACGCTTCTCAATATATTTTTTTTATTATTAATTTAATAATATTAATTTAATATTATTCCACACTTAAGAAAAAAAAAATTTAACGCTTTCTAAAACAAATATTTCTTTGAATTTATTCTATTTTGTATGCTGTTAAAGGGTAATGAACATATCCTAGCCAAAAGATATATCGAATAATTATTAAATTATTTTATAAAGAAATATAAACATCTAAATCGATTACATGATACGACAGAATCATTATTAGATAAAATCGAGACAAACGTTAACTTAACGAATATAGAGCTGAAATTTAAATCGTATACTTAGATCAACAGCCCCTCCCTGATTTCCTGAAAAAAGTAAAGTATTTCTATGGCTCTAGCTACGCTAGGCCTGAATTTCAGAAAAAGCCCGAGACCTCCAATTTTAGTACGGAACCCTCGTCTCGCGCTGGATCGGTTTTATATTTAGCTTCATGCCGTATGCACGACAGCAGGGCAGGTAACCTGGTAACGTTGTGCTAAGACACTCCGTTACCATTAAGATACTTTCGTTCCCCATGTTTCGTTGAATTCTCGAGATCTACCAACAATATAGAAATATTTTGTAGCAATATTTCTTTCCCCTCTTGGAAATCGAACCCACAACTAAAACATACAGTCAACGTGTCACATTGATGTTGATGGATTTTTTCTTACTTTTTTTTAAGTTCAGAAATCTAAATTACTTTATAAGTGACTACTATATAATATAATAAATCTTCAAAAACTACAAAAAATCGAATGCTTTACATACATATTTTTTGTGTTTATTCCGCACGCCGATTCAATAGGCACAAAGCGAAGGTTACCATTAACGGTGACATTTAGCGAGTGACGTGACTGCCGTTTTCTGATCGAATTCGACGAACGTAAGTTTTATAGAGCGATATTACTTTGAGATCTTTCGTCTAATGAATTATATGTTGATTAGAAACTTGTTTTTTTTATTATTAGTATTTTATTTTTTGTTTTGTTAATTATACATAAGTTGAAAGGGGTTACCGGGCTTAACCCGGTAAGAATGGCAAGGTTGAGTTGGCTTGTAATAATTTATTTTTTATTACAACCGTAATATATTATATGTTGTTGTGTGTATTGCTTTTTATATGAAATAGTGACATACTATATTTTTTCTTTGTCTCTAATCCTTACAGTAAGAGAGTTATGGAGTTAACAACATTTAGAGTTGAAGTTTATTTTCTTGAATATATCTTTAGCAAAAATTACGCCGAACATACGCCTGTACGTACTCTTCATGGTATTATATGGTACTATTTTAAAATCCACTACTTCATTTTTTTTGTTACTTTTAGCATAGATAGCCAACCAATAGTATAGCGCCTCCAAAAAATAAAACTTAATTTCCCACCTTATAATTTTTGAAAAATATTTTTAACAATAAACTTATAGATAGCTATTTTGACTTTAAATTTCATGATGATATCTTTAATAGATACCGATGAAATAAACTTTACCGCTAAGGGTTATTAACCCCATAACTCCCTTACCATAAGAGTTCGAGACAAAAAGAATGGTGTGTCTATATTACAAATCAAAAACAATACAGTCGTAATAAAAATAACTCACTAGAAGCCAGTGCACCTTTTCCATTCTAGAATCTAGAATTTTTATGTATTAAACCATAACTTGTAATAATATTGCATTGTTTATTATAAACAATGCAACGGCCGTCGTCGGAATACCACTCAGAGGATTGATTTTTTAGTGCGGCGTTGAGTTACGCCAACAGCGACAATAAGAACGGAGTGTCCTAACACAAACAACATGACATATTATAATAAAGTAATTTTTTTTTAGATTGTATGCAGCGTAATTAGTATTAAAAATTTGACCAGTGCCTCAAATACTTCTAATTTATGACTATTTTTCCCGACTGCTAAGGAAGGGTTATGTTTTTCGCACGTATCTTGTATGTATGTAATATTCTTTATTACCTCATATCTCCAGAACCGCTGAACGGATTTACATATAGCCTATACGTAATTACCTATAAGTAATTCTTCAATCAATAACATCTTTACCAGAAATACCGCATAATTTAAAGAGGTCCCGATTGTTAATCCTAATAAACTATTGGGATTGTTTATTTTCTTTTTAGTTTTGTGCAGTCGGGGTTTTTGTTTTTACAAATATTTTTTTTCTTTCCATAACTTGCAATATATAACCATTAAAGACGAAAATTCTATAATTGCATCTTATAAAAGTGGATTTGTGGTGCAGGAACACAAGAGTGTGACTGTTACGCGACAGTTGTGGAATCCAATATTTCCATTTCAACGCTCTGATACCAAGGCAAGCCCGACGTTGACTTCCACCACCCATTTGGCTGAAAGTGAGGAACGGAATTTTTAACACTCTCTTAAGTGTTCCCTCTGCCTACCCTGCTGTATGCGGGATACAGCAAATTTAACTTTAAAAGTTAATAACATTTTTTAATCCACTAGATCAAATTCAATTTATCATTTTAACAGAACTAAGTAATTTAATGTGGTGGAAATATAGTAAGTTTTAGTGAAACAATTCTTTTAGCGCTTGAAACTCACGTACGAGCACGCTTATTGATTTAGAAAAATATTTGCAGTTTGTTACAGTGAAGGGAAATGTTTTACATTTTAGTCATTTTTTTTAAATATTATAAATCAGCTTCACGCTGTATCCCGTTTAAATATTATAATTTATCTTTATACTAGGTTTGTCTGTATGTATTGGATATATAATGTTATGATTTTATGAGGTTCAACTTCCGCTGTTTCAAATCAGCTCAAAAGTTTCAAAAGTCACTTTACATAAGAAATTAAATGTGATATAGTAGTTTAGCAAAATGATGTAAAACGTTAATATTATTTATATAAAACTAATTAATTTAAAAAAATATTGATGAAGGACGAGTCCAACTCGCTCACCGAGGGTTCCGTACCATATTCAGGATTGGTTGGAAGTCAGAGGAAACTACCACTTATAATAGTTAGTAAAATTTTGTGTGAAATGAACTACAGTTATATGTTTGTAATAGTTTTCTTGTAATATAAATTCCTATTTTTTTTTTTTTTATTGTTACCGCAAGTTGTCAGTTTTTGCCAAAATTCATAATTATAAGTTACGCAGCCAATAAAGTTAACAAACTTAATTTGTGGGCATATGCATGTTTATTATACAATATAGAAAATACCTCTGAATTATCATCACTTTGGGCCAAATTTCAAGTTGTGGGTCCACAGAAAGTACTATATTTACGCTTTAATTTTCATACATCATGCGGCCAAAACGATACATGAATGATTGCTGAATCTTTTGATTGCGTAGCCTAAGACGTTTCATTTTTTCTGTGGTTCAAGGGACCGTAGACATAAACATTTGTGATTAATTTCACAATGATATATTTACGTCATCTTGATATAATTGCTCTTAATATACGGACAGACGAATAACAAAGTGATGCTATAAGGGTTCCATTTATTTCTTTTGCCACTCTAAAAGTCAAATACTTATTATGAGTGATTATTACTTTATATTAAAAGTCAGTTAAAAATTATATGAATGTAACTAGACAAAAAACAACATTAAATTATTATTAACAAAAAAGATGCATTTTTCATAATTGTTCTATAAAATATGAACATACCTAGTACTAAACTTTCGTAATTTAGGTCAGAGGGCGTGTACTGTCATGGTAAAATCGAACACCACAATATGTAAATGACTTCTGCTATATTATTTAAATTAGAAATTATATGAAATTAAATCCATGCAATGGCATAACGAGTATATCACGTGGAATCCATTTTGTGATTCATGAGGGCTACATTGTTTCAAGAATATTTTGAGTGCAAAATTGAAGATTGATTGTAATAAAATGTAAATAAAAAAATTAAATTAAATTAGCTAGCTAGCACACAGCAGGGTAGGCAGAGGGAACCTAATATTAAGACACTCCGTTCCCCATTTTCTGTCGAATTCTGGAGGCATTGCGTACTGAGTGGCACAGCTCAACGCCGCGCTTAGCCTCGACACCAGAGGGAAGAAATGGAAATATAAATTTAAGTAAATCTCCTCGAGTGGGGATTTAACTCATAACCAGTCGGTTTTACAGTTACACCTCCTCCTCCTTTACTTAGGATTCCGTAGCTCAAAAGGGAACTCTTATAGGATTAATTTGTAGCACGTCTGTCTCTCTGTCAAGACTATTTATTTCGAGATTGCCTGGAGATATCAGGCTGAAATTAATATCGAATAATCAGATCAACTCTTCCTTGGGCATGGAAAAAAATATTTTTAGTCTATGCAAGCGAAAAATACGAGCATTCATGTATCGTTTTTGCCGGATTCTGTACGAAATTTACCGTGAAAACAAAACCTATATGGTATTTTCAGTAGACCTACAATTGTGAAATGTAACAAGAAACTCGAACTTGCAATATAAATAAAGGAAAAATCCAAATAAAATGAATAAAAAAAAATTGATCAGCTTTACACTGTATCCCGAACACAGCAGGGCACGGTAGGCCTAGTGCTAAGACACTCCGTTCCCTCCTTTGCGCCGAATTCTTGAGTGGCGGAACTCAATCGTGCTTTGCCTCGTCACGTTTACAGTCACAAAGATGACAATTCACTGATATTTCATAGAAAAAAACTGTACTTTCCTATTTTTTTAGATAACGTGTAAAACATTGAAATGGTGGATTTTTTTTTATACTTTTAAAGTGTAGAACACTTATAGATTTCTGAATACTTTATTAATATGTGTTCTCTTACCAAATGATTATTAGCAGTAATGTTTGAGTGGCGCAAAATTATAAAAATCTCCCTGCAAAGAGAGATTCTAATAAAATCAATTATTTTTAATTTTTATACTCTGCAACAGCTTGACAATAACGTAAGGCTTAGTAGATGAGCGCTTGGACGATTTATAAAAGAGCGAGTTCGAATACCGCTATATTCTGCTTTTTAGATATTTCCTAAAAAAATACCAGTCGTAGCGCAGCGGCACGAAGTGTGACTGCAAAACCGACTGGTTGTGGGTT
>DWAN01001934.1:0-16347 GCA_018230445.1 Heliconius hewitsoni
TTATATCATTAGTAGCATTATAACAATAACTAATTTATACAATATTTCCCCAGACCCCGAGCACTGGGAACAGCGTGACGTGGTGCGGTGCGTGCGCTGGGTGTCCCGCAAGTTCCGCGTGTCGGCGCCGCGGAGACACCTGCTGCCTCCGTCTGGACGGGGGCTGCTCGCACTCTCCGAAGAGAATTGGTTACAGGTAGCTTATTTGTATAGTTATATGTACAGTATAGATGGAAAATCCTTGTGAATCGAGGCCGCCGTCTCGGTGGTACAGCATGTGATACGATTCCCTCTCGATGCATTGCCTGGCTTTGGTAATAAGACAAAGCGCGTTGAGTTTGGCAATTCGGCGTGGGGTAAGAATGTGCAGATTACGGCGTAAATGCACAGGAAGCCATTTCAATTGTCGACGCAAATCAGAGAAGTGGTCAAGCTCGTGTAGGCCGGAGATAAAACGAATACATATACTGTGAAGTCGGTCAAGTTAGCTGACAATCTCCTCATCAGCATCAGGAGAGCTAAGAAACATCATCGTAATAGTGGCATCTCTACTTCAGCCCAATAGTGGCAGAAGTAGAGATTGTACTGCGAGTGGGTAAAAATTTCTGGAATCGTTTTAGAGAGTGGAGAGAATAATGTTTGCGTTTACTGGTTTTATGAATGTTCACAGCCCACCACAAATTGCTGTCAATTATAAAGCCCAAATTTCTTGGTGAATTAGATAACAGTGTTCCTGTCTATTCTTTCTTTCTTGATAAGGGTCTACAATTATGATGTCGCCTAGAAATGAAGGGCATGATTGACAATCATTATTAATCACCATATAAAAAAATTATAATGGTCAATTCCTTATTGAACTTGACAACAATCGTGGCGCACGGGCACGAGCGCAGGGGTTCGATTCCACTCGAGGAAATCAAATTATTATTTTCATTTCTTCGTTCGTCGTTAAGTTCCGTCGTTAATGTAAATGTGTAAATCTCTCGTCTCTTGCTCGGAAGGTTATTAATTCCACAGTCAGAAGTCGTGTGTTTGATTTGTGTTGTAACGATAGAAGTTAAAGATATACATATCGATATGTAGATATTTAACGTCACCCATACAATCTCTTTAAGTTCCACTCAGCTTACAGCGAAGACCTAAGTTATTTATTAATTTAATGAATGTTTTGAAGGTGTGCGACAACGACGGACAGGCAGCGCGCATCTTTCACGCGTACCTGCAGCACACGCACGCCGCGGCGAAGGGTCGGCCTCCGCCCCCGCCGCTGCCCGAGCACCAGGCCGCCTCGTCCGCGCCTGAGCGTGAGTAAATATCTGAATACTATATACAAACAACAAAAAAGATTTTGCATTTATCTAACATGCTCGTAAATTGAAAGCGTCGTTAAGTAAAACAAGACTTATTGTGGTGACTGGAGCAACAGATCCGTGCAAATATGCTAATGATGAGCTTTGCAATATTTTTAACGCAACTAAAATTGAATTTAACGTAATCCGAACACAAATGACATTGTTAGTTATATATCATTATTTTAGCGACAATAAATTAAAGGAAACTTGACAAAATTAATAAAATATGGTACACTGAAAAAAATTGATGTATTTAAAAATAGAGGAGCGTGGGGAGTGGTGAAGTGTCTCACTCTAAATGTAATGGCTGTATTTAGTTGGATATAGAGAGAGGATGAAAAAAAAAACAAAATCATAAACTATACTAAATACATAAAACATATTATTATAAAATTATTTTTTTATTAATTAATAAGATAAGCAATTATCAAATTGAAAAATTTATTAAAACAATTTAATATTTATTTAATTTATTAAAATTCCTTGTTAAAAATTAAATTAATTTAATTTTATCTATATTATGATTGAAAATGGTTTTACATTAGAAATTAATAAAATATATTAAAAAATAAAAAAAATCTAGTTGAAAAAAATCATGACCGACAACTAGCGCCATCTATCGGTGCACCACAGAACGAGACACGTTATATTTATTGAATGGAGGCGCCGTGCGCCGCGCGCGGTGACTCACGCGTCTCCGCGCGAACTCATTCATCTTTTCTTATACAATATACCACTGAGTCAGGAATTTTCTCTGAAATATTGAGAAACATGCCCGTAGCTAATTGTAATAGCTTATCTGTAAGACGGATAAACCTATTTCGTATTTTTATCTCGAATTTTAATAACATCTAAATATATTATTATAACTAATAATTACGCTTTACGTGAAGAACTTGCTCAGCTAGTCTGGGCACGTCGAACGAATTAGTGATTAAAGAATGGCAAAAAAGATGAAATTGATGGAAAAGTAAGTGAGTGGTAAGAGAGAAGGAGGAGTCCTCTGTTGATCTTCGACAGTATCAAAAATACTGGAGGATGGCTTTAAAAGTATGAGGACATCCCGCAGGGCCCGTAGGAAGAGCATAGTAATGTAGCGTTTAGGGCTCCGTTCTCTCTGACAACCTTACCGCTAGGGATGAAGCGTGAAATTAAACTAATTAAATTTGAATTGGACTAGAATTTTGGAGACCCATTAAAAGGTTTACTTTGTTATTTGAATATTGATTACAAATATATACAACCTATTATTATATAAAAATATATTATACCTATTTCTTATAGATCCCTTATAGTCGGTTGCCTGAAAGAGATCGCACATTGATCTTATATTATACAGACAATGAGTGCAATTATTATATTATATTCCAAATTATACATATTCTTAAAGAATGATTCAAGATAGATAGTGTGAGAAGAGATCTAAATATTATGAGTGCCAAAACGATTGTAGAACAATGTTACTAATGTACGTGTATTGGTGCAAGTACTAGATTATTGTTCAAATAAGTACCAACGGCACAGAGGCCACCGTGACGCAATAGGACAGTGCCCCGCTGTAAGCACGACAGTTGCGCGTTCCGATCCCGGTTCGGGCTAATTATTTACTTTGTTTTTCATTTCCCCCTTATTGTAAGACAACGCGCAGTTGTTGTTGAATATGGAGAAATGTATTCTTCACATTGCTATGCTTGAAAAACAGTGGATCTGCACCTGTCACCTGCTATAGGACTAGGGACTAGGGACAACATAATGGCCGACGGTGCTCTCTATTTTCTATGATATAGAAGACATTGCCTATTTGAGAATAAATTTATTCGTTTCTTGTTTAATTAAACAGGAAAATTCATTTTAAAAATGTTAAATAATTCTTATTCAGCCACTACGTTAATTAATTTTAAATTTCAACGTTGTTAATATTATCTAAATAATGAAGATGAATTTCATAAAATCAACACTTACAAAATAAATGTAGGGTATTTTAGGTCACCTAAGTAAGGTGTATTTTTTATATTAAATTTGTAACAATCAACAATAATCTCATAAAAGCAAATGTTAATAAGTATCGCAGAATAAATCGATTAATTTGAGATGTGAAAGGAAGAGGAGGCCTTGACAGCACGCTAGAGCGTTGCTCCCGACCAATGCACTTATTGTGAACTGCAGCTTTTTAGTTTTATTTTGTACCAATTTCATCAATACATTTATTTGTAATGTAGATTTTAATTTTAATATAATTAAATTACTGTGATCATTTCAAAATTAACAAAACAAAATTACCTAGGATGAAGAAAAAATTTATACGTTTTGTAGAAGTATATTTTTATAAAAACATATATATATTTTTTATATTAAATTGATAATTTCAGATATCTTTTTATATGAACAAACAGAAAAAAACTATTAAAGATAGAGGCGATATTTTCCCTAAACTATAGAAACTCTTTGATAATAAAGGAGCGTAAATTGAAATGTCCACTGCCCTCATCTAGATGTAATCTCTAGAAGATATCTTTCGCGTAATGTTTCTCATCAGCATCACTATCACTGTGGACCCTAGCAGCGGCATTCCCGGGCGACCGGTCACAGTGATAAACGACCCTGGAACTAGCTTTACTTTTGCTCTCTCTTATCTTAGGTGGTCTATGAAGGGCGCTTCACCCCCCAATACAGCGAGTGTTTCCATAAGTGCAATAACAAATTATATAAAGTGTAGGTATTGATTTTTAGTTGGTACTAGCCAGAATTTTTGTTGCTTTATTATACCTTGTGAGGTATAATAGGTTCCCATATTCCGTCTGTCCACCCTGTTATGTGTAACAAGGTAGACAGACGGAACCTGGGAGCCTCGTGTTAAGACACTTGTTCCTATTAAGACATTTCCGTTCTTCATTTTCTGCCGAATTTGCCGAGGTATCGCGTTGATTGGCGGAACTCAACGCTGAACTTTGTCCCGTTACCAGAGTGAGAAAATAAACATATTAATAATTTTTATAAATATTTTAGTCAGTTTTAATGTTAGGTAGACAATTTGTTTGTAAATACCTCATATATATTGTACCTCGTACATATTTAATTATCTTTGAAAATAAAATTCGTTACAGTCCCGTTGAACATTAAAAAAAATATGCTAATATTTTTACTCAAAATGTGATTACAATTTCATCAGTAGGCACTGCACTGCACGGCAGCCTGCCGCTACCCGTATAGGGTAGGTACACCTAGGAGCGTTACTAAACCGGGCAAGACAAACACAAACGAACTAAGATCGTGACGAACATTTCAAAAGAAAGTCTAATAATTTCATATGAACTATTGAAATAAGCAAATTACTGAGTGAATCACAAAATTCCGTGAGCAACGAGCGGAGGCACGTGGCCACGCCGCGTCCCGCACCCCCCGGCACCCCCCCGGCACCCCTCAGGCACTCCACTGGCGCCCTGCGCCCGGTCGCGGACGTCGCCAAAAATGTGCTCTCCCGCGACCGAGCAACATTCCTGGCACGTTCATCATTGACAATACGATTTTCCTGAACTTAAGGTGCTTTTCCATTCAAATTATAATATTCCTGGATTTGCTCGTAGTTTCACGCATCTCTATAAAACGTTGTAAGCAATGAGAACCGAGAGAGCCAAAACATTCCGTTCATATCGGCTCTCTCTTAAAAATATGTGATTATTATCGAAGGCCAGCCGCTAGCAAGATTTAGAGCGTGTATGATACAACAGCTCGTAAAATCTTTCGAAGGCTGTCGCGATATTGAATCATCAGTGATCGTCGGAGTCGGGGCTACTCAGGTGTCAGACGGCCGGAGCACACCTGTCAATACGTTTTATGAAACAAATGAAAAATAGGCTTACATCATTAAAAGACTTTCCTTAATTTGCAGCAATTGGATTTATGAGCGATGGAAATAATTAAATACAATTTAAAAGTAAATAAGTAATATAAAGCAATTCATTTTTTATTTATGGAATAAATAATAATAATTATGTCCAAATATAGTATATATCGTTTTTTAGTGTATAAAGCCTTTATTTTGTACCTTAAAGCATCATTTAATTAACAAGTAGGTATAAGCACTCATAGTTATACATACGTAATGGAAGCTATATTTAAATGAGTATATAAATAGAAATTATTCATTGTCCGTACTGTTTCATACTCTTACATAATTTAAACTCATTGATTTATAATAAGTCTCGAATTAATTTCCATGATGGCAGCTAACCACACCACAATATGGTTACAAAGTTAAATCATTTTATTCAAAATAAGAAATATTCGGTCACCCAACGTGTAGACACTCCTTTACGCCGCCTGCTGCCGCTGGGCTGGTGTGCGGAAGTGACTCAGTGTGTACTAGGAAACGTGATTCACAGTTCCGGATGAGCACAGTAGATCTCAACTAACTCCTCAGGCCTTATTCCTTGGACGATAACGACTACATTACACACGATAGTAAATATTTCGGATAATTAGAATGAATAAGCGGTTACAAAGTTGGCGCCGCAAGTCGGTTACTACAAAAACATCGTGGGAGAGCGGGTCCGTGTGTCATCGTGTGTAGCGCTGTGCGTGATGATAGTCATCGGTCAGAGAATCTGTCCGGAGGATTGTATTAATAATTAGAACAGATTATACATTCTACTTTATATGTAGATAATATAAGGAGCACGTTGTTGAATTTGGTCTCTAAATGGTTACAAATTGGAGGACAAAGTATTTACAGAACTTGAGTACAACTAAAAAGCAATGTTTTATAAATCAAGTCGGTAATGTTCTAAGCTCGAAGTCTACTATGTTTAAAGTTCATTACGTGTAAGTTAATAATACATCGTCGTATTTTCCTGTTAAGTGAGGCTCACATCTGTCTGGCCGACAACAAGCAATATAAATAATACCAACCCGGCTATTGGTAAACGCGCACGGACGCCACTCCCATAACCCGTCACCTCCTGCCGAGGATACCAAATGTCACACAAAATAAAAACCATTCATTTATTTTTTTAACTGGCTCAAAGTGGACTCATAAGCACATGTTTATTTTTTTCAGTTTCAACATAATATACACCTAGCAGGGCAGGCAGAGAGAACTCAGTGTAACTGACTGCGTCGTGACAGTTAGCGCATGACGTGTGAAGTAATATAGTTTACGTTACATTTTGACTTACCGGAGTGCGGCAATAGATAAACTCATTACCCCGAGCTGAGATCGAACTTACAATGATCACTTTTATAGTCAGTCAATACAACTGCTGCACCACTGACTACACTCGTACAGTTGCCTCGATAAACATGATCTGATCAAACATAGCTCATAGCACCAGAGTGGCACCAAACAATAACATGTTGGTATTGTTCGTTGTTAAATATTCCGGGGAGAGACCGACGACGCCTAATTAAGTTGTAGTGACAAAAAAATATTTAAATTAAATTTTCATTTCTTCGCTCTGGTAACAAGACTAAGCGCGGCGTTGCGTTCCGCCGCTCAACATGAAAAGCTTCGAAAATTCGGCGGAAGGTGGGAAACGGAATGGCTTAGCACTAGGTTCCCTCTGCCTACCTTGCTATGCGCAGGATATAGCGTGACGCTAAAGCGAAAGTAAGGCGAATTATTCAAGAAAAGACGTAGAGTAAAAAAATAATATCTTTAAAACATTCATGCAAAATAGTGAACTATAAATTGCACTGATTTAGTTATTCATTTTTTTTTAAAATTGTTATTATTAAATACACAGTACAGTACAAGGTCAAATAGCATCCACATTATCTGGAAACTGCGTTTCCGTAGAATCTTCCTTCCCCACAACTGTGGAGTGGCCTACCTGCGGCAGTGTTTCCAGGTCGATGCGACGACCTTGGCGGCCAGGAGTCACGACTCCTGTTCGGCGTCACCTGATGGTGTCGTGACACCGAACCGCACCGAATCTATAAATTGTCACTTTTCAGACTTTGTCCTTTATCTTTATTGTAAGTTCTCACTTTGTGGCAACTTTTATAGCTGTAAGTCCACGGGAAGAACCCTATAAATTTTGGTTACGCAATGAATTTATACAAAAATACTCGTATCTTTTGTTTGTGAGGAATTAGAAGCTTAATTTTATTCTGTGCTCCAAACCGTAGCACGGACCATACATCTCAATATATTAATTTCTGTTTGATACCTCCACGTAATCTCAAATGCTCCTGACAGACGGACACATGAATAAAGGTACGGAACCCTGAAAATACACAATTACGGATTTTTCTGTAAATATTAACAACCTGTCAATTTTTATCCTATAAATAATCACAAAAGCATCTAAAGCCAACCTAACACAAAAATATTTTCTTTTCGAACCAGTAACTTCTGAGAATAATTCGTAGTTGAAACATTTTTTTATATGAGTACAGAATATAAATGCATAAAAATATAGTAGGACCCTAGGAGAAACCTTAAACAGTTTTAATAATATTACAAATATTGATAAAAAACCAACAAGTACCTGGTATATGCACATAAAATGAATTATGTAATTTCGTCAAGTTTAACAATAACGTTGATCTCACTTGACACGGGCGCGCCCGGGGGTAGGGGGTGAGGACCCTGGATGCTCGCGTTGTTCGACAGCTTTGCCTCTACTACGAAAAGTCGCTTTTTATTTTCTTACCTTTCATATTTAATTAATGTTTTAGTGAAACTTTATATGATTTCGAATATTCTGTAACAATAATTAACAATAATAAAACTATATACCTAGATATATTAAAAATAATAAAAAATACTCAAACGATTTTTGTAAAGGAAAGATTGAAATAAATATATGAATCTTTAAAATGGTGTTACATATACTTCAAAAAGAACGAAAAGTGAAAATAATGCAAATATAAAAATTTTCCAATCCAAATAAACAATTTCCCAGCGGGGACTGAATCCACGTCCATCGTGTCTACATCGGTGCTGCTTCGCTGCAGCGTCCACTACTGCGTCATTCACGCGTCATCTTTAATGCAGAAATTATAATGATCTTCATTTGGTATACAATATTTGTAAATAAGTATATTATACATATTTCTATTTAATTATTTTTTTGTAAAATTGACACGACAATAAGTAAGGGCGTCGCAGGTTCGCGCCTCACAGCGGGTGAGCATTAGCAAGTCAATGCGGATCAGCTCGACCTCATAACCGAGGTCCACGGCACGCGCCTCCTCGCCTTCCCGTAGAGTGTAGACACTCAATCAAGCTTACTGAGCTTACGTTACGTTCAGGATATTTTAATAGATACTTACATATTTTAATTATGGACATACACCTTATTAATATTTTAATTTAGTTTAAATGCTAAAGCTATCGCGGTACAGTGGGAAGGCGACCGACCTAATATTTAAAAGGTATCTTGGATGTAAAATAAATGAGAAACGAGTGTCTCACGCTGTACACCGTACATAGAAGAGTAGGCAGAGGGAACCTGGGGCCTACTTTTAAGATGCTTCGTTCCCATACACACTTCCGTCCCTTACATTCAACGCTTCGTTAGCCGTTACGTCGCCAAAGCGACAAAATGAAAATATGTAATATTTCAGTTTCTCAAACGGAAATCAACACACAACCCGTCAATTTTGTGACAGGTCCTACTATGTGACGTTGAGTAGGAGAATCAATATGCATTCATTTTATAAGTTCTAACTGAAGATGTTATTTATGAGCATATCTACGTGTTTTGTGCTATATTCATAAAATCTGTTATTTTCGAATATTTCAACAAACTTCTAAGCTTAGTCTGAGTAGAAGATAGAAATAAGAATACATTAGACACCACGAGACCATTTGTCTATAGTTTTCAGTAAAGAAGTTTTAAAATAATCGGTGAAGTACGAGTCAGCCGGACAATTAAATGATTGTAAGTCAACGCGTACAACTACACAAGACTACATTAAAGTTGAGAAACTTGAGTTTCACTTATAAGATGTTTTTTCTTTATTTTCGCTTCTTATTTTAGACGGGACTCTAAAAATATTATTTAAAATATTATTATGAGGAGGTTTGCGTTGGGGAGTTGCAAAACTCAAAGTAGCCGTAGACTCATTTTGTAAAGCTTAGTTTAAGACAATTGTTGTCAAGACAAATTATTTAGTGACTGCTTATTATGTGCACTGTTCTACTTTTAGATGTATCTACTTACCTACCAGAATTGACGTGTCAATATTATAAAAATAGTGTGTAGCAGTAAGCAAAGACGTAACCATCTTTGCTACATATATTAATTACTAGGTTTTGTTTGCAACTTCGTGGTGACATCGAAATAGCTGTGAGTTGTCTATGGCATCGACACGTCGTCAGCTTACACTCGTATGTAGATATGGTACTATTACGCAACTAGGCGTTGGGCGGAGCGCCGAGCAATGCACCGCGTGAGAAATGGGAACAGGCTTTCACATTCTCGTCCGCTGATTCATATGGAATCCGGACCCGGCTGGGTGATGCTCTTTTTTTTCAGGAATATATTGACTACGAGCTACTACTGCCTGCGACTCCGTCGGAATGGGAAAGTAAATTTGAAGCGTTCGGTATGATTATGATTTGTCCCGTCAATATACATTTTAGAGTTTTAGCTTATTTAAAGTTTGCCAAGACATACTTCGCGCTTTTGTTACGTATTTTGTTTTAAAATCTCATATATTTTTTTTATTCATCACCATATAAGTTATTATTTTGCAGACAATATCTATACATTGGAAAGTATAGATATTATAAAATAAAACAATTATTTTATAGACTTTTTGTCTAACAAACTTTTTTTTATCACCTTCACGCTGTATCCGGCACACAGCAGGCTAGACAGAAGGAACCTACTTCTAAGAAACTCCATTTCCCACTTTCCCCCGAATTCTTAAGGTATTTCGTGTTGAATGGCGGAACTCAACACTGCCCTTTGCCTCGACACCAGAGCGAAAAAAGGGAATTATAAATTTAAGTAAATATTTCATTTCCTCGAGGGGGGATCAAAGCCACAACCAGTGACGCTAACAGTCACACTTGGTGCCCCTGCACCACGACTGGCCTCGACTAACAAACTTGATATAACTTTTTGATTTATGAACCTATTGAAATAAAACAAGAACTAACTTTTAAGGATTTTTTTAAATGCAATAGGCAGGAGAAGACTGGCAGAGGAGAAGATAACTGTCGATAAAACACTCAAAAGTAAGAACCGGAACACTTGTAGGATCACTTTATTGTCCTTCTATCAGCTTCCTTGCGTTCTTGTTTTATTTCAGTAGGTGAAGAATGAAAAAACCAATTTCATTAATTTCTTCAGTACTTTTTAGGCTCCTTAATTGAATTTAGACATCTTTATTTGTATCCGTGAATATGAGACAGGTATATTTTTGAGGATGCTTAGTTTTAGCCGACCTTGAGTTATATAAAAGGAGGGCTACAGATGGGCGGAGCGAGGTGTGGCCCTCCTCAATGCCCCGCCTTGTGGCCTCCTCTCACAGATACAGTCTGTGGTACAATTTATGAGCTTCGACTAAAAATAGATAAATATATAATATTTAAGCAAATACATCATCCCAAAAAACATCCAAAACGTCCAATCTAATATCCTTTTCTAACCACAGGCCAATTTCCATTCTTCAGTTCCTGTCCAAAGTCCTAGAACGTATTGTCCATGAGCAACTATACCTATTTTTACATAATAATAATATCCCGGACATAGTACAGTAACTGCACTTAATAAAGCCTGTGATGACATTCGATTCGGTATTGACAACCAGCAAGTTACTCTACTTGTTCTGCTGGACTCTTCGAATGCCTTCAATACTGTAGACTTTGATATTTTACTAGCCATATTAAAGTCTATAAATTTTTCCTCAACAGCTACTAAATGGTTTTCTTCATACCTTCGCGGCCGCAGACAAAGCGTTGTACTTAATAGTGGTAGACAATCCTCCTTATTAACGCTGGTGTGACTCAGGGTGGTGTGCTGTCTCCTCTCCTGTTTGCCATTTTCATTAACACTCTCACTCTACACATATCATCTTCTTATCATCTTTACGCTGATGATTTACAAAATTATACAACCGTACCTGCGAATGGAATTTCTAGCGCGGCTGTTAAAATCAACTCTGACCTTTATTTAATAAGTATCTCGTGTAAATCATGTGGGCTTTCCTCAAACCTAAATCAATCTCAGATATATATTTTTGGAAACTTTTTTGATAAGAAATTTCAATATTTTTAAACATTTTTTAAAGTGTTATTCCACACGTAGGAAAGAAAAATACTTATTTAGAAAACGTATAAAAAAGAAACCAGGACCAGGCCTAGTCGGTTTCCAGGAGGCGCTGGTTCGAGTCCCGCTACGTTAAAAATTTTATACGTTTTCTAAATAAGTAAGAAAATTTAAAGTTCAAGAAATCTGCTTGTCACCCTTGACTCGGGCCACCGCGCTTCTTGGAAGCGTCGCGGGCCGCGGCGGAACAGCGCGTTGCTAATTTATGGCGGCCGCAAATTGCGTCTCCATTAAGATTGGACCTCGTCTTTTCAATATATTCTAAAATGTTCAATTAATTCCTATACTTATCTAATTGTAAAATTTATTTGTACCTAGTGGTCAGTTTAATTTATTTTGTTACAAAGTTTTACGCGCCTTGTACTTTAGAATGACGTTTGATCTAGGCGATGTTGATGTTGAACATGAGTCAGACGGAGGCGGTCTGACGTGAAACGTGTGCTATAAGAACTGCTCTATCGTTCTATCAAAAAGAAAGTGATAACAATTGAAACCTTTAGTTGATTTCCAGTAACTAATTCAAAGCGACGATTAGTTGTTTTTGTGTTTAAGTTCGTCCGTTCTCCGTTAGTATTAAACCACTTCTGTTGCAATTTCTTCCCGCCGAATTCTCGATGCATTGTATTGCCTTCTTACGAGAACCAGAAAATTTAAATTATTTATTGTCCCGAGTGTGGGAATCGAACCCACAATGTGCCACGCCATCCTATAAAGATACATTTTTGTACAATCTTTAAATATTTTTGAGGCCGTCGTGACTCAGGGGCTCTAGGAAATAACTGTAATGTGACGGTTGTGGGTTAGATCTCCACTCAGCGGAATGAATTATTATTCATTAATATTTTCATTTCTTCGCAATGCCCGCAAAATGGGCGGCGGAGCGTCTTGATATTGGGTTCCCTCAGCCAACTCTGATATATGCGGGATACGGCGTGAAGGTTATTTATTTAGATATTATAGCTCCATCTATAAGTATTAGAAACAATCATCGCAAGCTTATCGGGCTCAATGTACCTTTTTATTAGATCAGAGAAGCCCCTAGATATCGCTACATTCGTTCAGATGAGGCGATACGGCGGGAGTGCGTACCCGCCATGCATTATGCATGCGGGGGAATGAGGGCGTGGGTTATTAAACGACCGAGAACATTTATATGTAAAACGAGAAGAGTCAACAAATACACGTTTACTTAGTCAATTAAGTCAATAATGATGAACAATTTTAATTAAATGTAAAATTTACAATAGTATTGTAAAAAGAAAATATAGTGAAGAATTAAAGAAATTGGTAACAATTATTTTTGTCCAAAATAAAAAAAAAATGTGGGTGGCGTAAAGCCTTAAAAGGACGGGCTAGGTATAGGGTACAGTGAAAAGTAAAAAAAAAAAATTCTTATCTCATAAACAAATATTGAAATAATCTAACTTTTTATTCAATATATATAGTTTTTCTATATGAATATATTTAGTTATAATACATTTAGTCGCTTAAGCCACACAGCAGCGCCGCCGCGCGCCGCGGGCCGTCTGATAATAAACTGAGAACCCGCCACGCAGTAGGCACACCCCGCAGGCACAATAAGCCGGAGATCAGCGTGCATTGTGTTACGACTTCAATCTTAAATTGATTCAAACTATTGATTATTCCAAGTGTAGGAGAAAATAATAATAAAATATACATTTTGGTTGGTTACACTGTATTCCACATATAGGAGGGAGTTGTTGCCAGAGTGGAGAAGTAAAAAAAATTCAACATTGCCTTGAATGGGAAGCGAACCCACAACCATCGTTTCACAATCAGACACTGTCTTACTTTTCCAAGATGGCCTCATTAATTAAACTATTATTAGTTTCTATAATTAAAACTACATTTAATTTGTATGTAGATATGTAGGTACAATAATGTAGAAGAATAATTATATCTGTTTATTTAAGTACTTATGATTTTGTAGCTTTATCTTGGTATTTAAAGATCATTGTATTACAACTCCAGAATTCAGCGGTAAGTGGGGAACCTAGTGTCTTAACACTGCGTTCCCTCTGCCTACCTTGCTGTGTGTGAGATACAGCGTGAAGCTGATTGTATTACACGATAGGAAGTGTTAAAATTATAGTTTTAGATGATGGTGAAGAGGTACTTTCTACTAAACCACCTACAAAGAATTTATAATTTATCTAATAGCATTTCGTATTATGTTTTTATTGTCGTTTGCCAGTCAGTCCGTTAGGTCAGGGGTGTTATATTGTAAACGTCTTCCGTTTAATCCGCTCGGGGTGGCGACCCCGCCGGGGGTCGAGCCTCAGCCGCTTCCGCCACTCGCCGGCTTCCGGTCCCGCATCCGGACGCGTGAGCTACATTACAGTACATACAGTTTACTTACCTCTAAATGTTGCATAAAAGTGTTTTTTAACAATATACCTACTTGTATAATTATTAAACTACAAATATGAGATTGTGACTTGTGTGTATAAGATATAGCATTTTGAAAAAGTTTTTTATTTATAATATGAAAGCAATGCGTTGTACCATGGTCTATGGAATCGAAGGCGCGGACTGTTAAAGTGTTATTAGGAGTATGTTGTGGTTGGCGAGCGAGCACCGACGCATACGGCAGCTGTATCACGGTTAGTTACTAATTTATAAGAAATTCATTACCCGCAAGCAGCAGGATAGGCAAAGCGGTAATAGTGTTAAAATATTCCGTTTTTCACTTTCAAACAAAGGCACAAGCGTGCGGATTCCAACGGAACAGAGTTTGAGGGTTGAGGGTTCGATTCCCACCCGAGAAAATGAAACATTTAAAATTTTCCTTGCTCTAGTAATAAGGCAAAACGTTGTAGTTCCACCACTATTGTGTGGTATCAGAACTTGAAGGAATAAGGGGAAGGGAAATGTCCTAATGGAGATGAGTACCTCAACATTAGGTTCCGAGGTTACGTCTGCCTACCGACAACGTATTCAGTGTAAAACTAAAAAAAATATTTTTAGAATGCTTATGTGATAAGAATGTTTTTTTTTAATATAATTATTTAAAAAGTTAGTAGGTTTTAATAAAGATACATAATTGAACTGTGAACGTTTACTACGGTACGATAAATACCAAAATACTTGATTAGTTTTACTTGGTTAGTCGTTATGAACGAACACTTCGCCTCTAGTACCTAACCTAAGTTAGAGCAAATGATGGCTACGAAGAGACGTAGCATCGTCGTAGGCAGTACGAGCTTATATTATAGGAACCATTGTGACCAAGATAAATGTATCTCGTTAAATCGATCGATTTTCATTGTGTCATTTTGGAAATTACTTAAATTTATTAATTAAAATTTTATTTACTTTGAAGAGGTTTGCAAAAATTTAAATACGGATTATTTCTTACCTTTTTTTTTCTCTATATGCACAGTATATCAAATCAAATGGAATTAAATGATGTAAAACGTTAACATCTCCCGTGGTAAAAGGTCCATCCAACGTAAAGTATTTCCAACCAGTAGTTCTTGCGATCAGCGCGTTAAAACAAACAAACTATTAAGCTATTTTAAACATTAGTATTAATTTAATTCAACAAAATTCAGTCTCAAATCTATAATATTTTTCTTTTAAACATAGGTCAAAGTCGTTTTAATCGAGTTTAGAACTACTTTACTGTCTGTTCAATTATCTCACCTTTCACTTTGCTACAGAACCTTACGCGGCGTTGAGCGCGTGCGCCCGCGGCAGCGGCCAGGTGCAGCTGTGGCAGTTCCTGCTGGAGGAGCTGTCGTCTGGAGCGCCTGGGATTTGTTGGGAGGTAGGTAATTTAGAAATTAAATTAAAAAAATTGGTTCACATTGTATCCCGCACAGAGCAGGATAGGCAGAGGGAACCTAGTGTTGAGACATTCCGTTCTCCACTTCCTGTCTTGGAGGCATTGCGTATTGAGTGGCAGAATTCAACGCCGCGCTTTGCCTCAACACCCGAGCGAAGAAAATGGAAATATAAATTATAAGTAAATATTTCATCTCCTCGAGTGGGGATCGAACCCACAATCAGTCGGTTTTACAGTCACACTTTGTGCCACGGCGCCACGACTAGCCTCACTGGACTGACTGGGAGGTAGGTCACGAGTTAAAATAGAATTAAATGCAATAAGGCAAGGAGGTGAAGTAGACATTTTAACTATCAAGTGTCTGAAATTTCTTTAATGTCTTAAGAGGAGCGATAGAAAAATTATGACTAATAAAAAATAGCTTCGGGTTTTTAGCTTGCAAAATTAAACCTATCGTTGTGTGTCGTGTTATTTTTGCAAATTGACTTCGTCCTTTGAAATGGTAATACAGTAGGCACGTTACCGAAACTATGTATGATTATTTGTCAAATAATGATAATCGTCTGTTCAAATAATGAAGTGATGATATAAAATAGTGTTAAAGTGAATATTTATTTGCATCCAGGGTGCCTCCAGTGAGGGCGAGTTCCGCCTGTCGGACCCGGACGAGGTGGCGCGCCGCTGGGGCCGCCGCAAGCAGAAGCCCAACATGAACTACGATAAACTCTCGCGCGCGCTCCGATATTACTACGATAAGAATATTATGAACAAGGTACGGTTTCGTTTTTACATCGAATGTATCTAATTCGTTTAATGTAAAATTATTATAAGTATTTTAGTTAAAAAATAAAGAGGCCAGTCATGGCGCAGCGGCACGAAGTGTGACTGTAAAACCGACTGGTTG
>DWAN01001935.1:0-16344 GCA_018230445.1 Heliconius hewitsoni
ATATATATATATATATATATATATATATATATATATATATATATATTTAAATAATACACTTCGCCTTGTTCTAGACGCGGCACGCCGCGCTAGCTTCGACACCAGAGCCAAAAAATGAAAATATAAATGTAAATTAATATATAATTTCCTCGAGTGGGGATCGAACCCTCAACCAAGTCGATTTTGCAGTAACACTTTGTGCCCATGACTGGCCTCAAACTGAAATTAATAGCAAATATTCATGTTTACTGTACCTTGGAGCACAGAAAAAAGTAAAAGCTTCTATTCTAAGTCAACGAGATCAAAAGTTTAGAGAGTTTGAGATATGTTTTTGCTGCTTTTCATATAAAATAAAATATCCCACACACATAAAATTCGCCACTTAATCAAAACTAATGATTATTTCCTGTGGATCTGCAATTATTAAATTTGGCATAAACTGAGAACATACAATACCATTCTAAAAAATATCATTCTAAAAAATTATTACATACTTATATTTGTAGTTCATTTTATACAAAATAAGTGCATACGTTTGCAAAAATAAGATTGTCCACCTTTATAAGTTGTACTTCTCGACCAGTGTTTATTTTGTAGTATATTTGGGGATATAATACATATATAACATTTTCAATTGTTTTTATGATTTATGAGGAAACGTTTGTATATTACTTCATAGATTGCTTTTTTTGTTAATATATCAAAAAGATCTTGGACCACTGAACATGTTTGTTACGTTTGAACGATTATTGGGTTTATCATTCAGGTGGTTCATAAAATTTAAAGAGTAAAACATGAATGTAAAAAAAATATTTAGTAAAAGTTGATCATATGTTTAAACAACTTATGCCTTTTTTTACGTTTACCTTGCTCACTGAATGAACTACTTGTATATGACCCCCTCGATAAAAAACGAATGTGCATAAAGATTGCACAAGATAATGATAACTCAATTTTCATAAGTGGGTGCAAATTTCCACTACATAGAATTAACATGGGGCAGAGTGAATAATATAATTAATTGAAATCATCAACTAAACTATTTTGAATTAACCATTCAAAGAAATTCGCGATTTTTACCCATTAAATGTAACTTAAATCTTGTGTATTTTTATACATTTCTGAAAATACGACGTTTCAAACACTGCAGTAGTCAGTGGTCATGAGATAAAATATACGCAATTGGTCCAGTTAAATAGTTTCATTTACAATCTACTCATGTGGTTTCATTTTTTTAATCATTAAACTACCTTACACGAAAAGAACAAATAAGATAAATTCCTAGCCTCTTCGCCATTTTTTTTATCCTTTTAAATTAACTTTTATCACAAAATTAGCAGTTTAAATTCTTTGTTCTAAATAATTTATTAATAATTTCTAATTTTTAATTTAATAAAATCTATTGCAAATGAAATTTAGTATAATAATTATTTATGTGAAATATATTCTTACATTTAAAAAAATAATTAAATCTAGTCACATTTCGTTTTAAATATCAAAACAAGAAAGAAGAAACTGCATAACACATACGTTATATTAATTTAACTTTATATTATTAAAACATTTTCAAGAAATTATAATTTTTAATGTGGGAAAGTGCAATGTGTCCTTCTATAATTACTTAAAGATTTGTTCTTATATTTCAAATAAATGGATATTAAAAATGATAATTATTTGTTTTAAGGTGCGCACTTGGGACAAAATACAAGCAATTATGAAATCAGAAGAGGGCTTGGGCATAGAATACGATGAAAACGTAATCTGTGATGTTTGTCGGTCACCAGACTCTGAAGACGGGAACGAAATGGTGTTTTGCGACTCATGTAATATTTGCGTGCACCAAGCTTGTTACGGCATCACTGTAATACCAGATGGTTTGTAATGACTTATAAGCTAATAATATGTTTTATTGATTTAGATATTTATGTAATGCAAAATATCTGTTACAGGTCAGTGGCTCTGTCGTCCTTGTGGCGCTGGTATCAGGCCTACTTGCGTTCTGTGTCCTAATCTTGGTGGGGCTATGAAGTGCACACCATCTGGCCATA
Source organism: Heliconius hewitsoni (assembly GCA_018230445.1). Lineage (NCBI taxonomy): Eukaryota > Metazoa > Arthropoda > Insecta > Lepidoptera > Nymphalidae > Heliconius > Heliconius hewitsoni. The sequence goes on from DWAN01001935.1 coordinate 2,049, forward strand.
AATGGGCCCACGTCAGCTGTGTGCTATGGATTCCAGAAGTGTCCATTGGTTGTGCGGAGAAAATGGAGCCTATAACTAAAATAACGTCTATTCCAGCGTCACGATGGTCACTTGTGTGTGTTTTGTGTCGTGAGCGTAAAGGAGCTTGTATTCAGTGTTCTGTGAAAACTTGTAAGACTGCTTATCACGTCACTTGTGCATTTAAACATGGACTAGAAATGCGTGCAATAATTGAAGATGAGAACGCAGATGATGGTGTCAAATTACGTTCATATTGCCAGAAACATAGTGTCAACTCGAAAAAAGAGAAATGTCCTGGTTCTGGTTCTGAGGAAGAGGAAGTGAAGCGAAAACGTCGGAAGGATATGACTTCGGAGGAGAAAACGCAGGCTCGTGCTGCGCGTCTTCAAGAAATAGAAGGGGAGTTTGATCGTCATGTTAGCGTCAAGGACATCAGTACACATGTTTTAGATGTTGATCAAGATGCTATTAACTATATTTATAACTATTGGAAACTTAAACGTAGGGGAGGTCATAATCGTCCTCTCTTACCTCCAAAGTCGGATGACAACGAATTGTTGACTCACAGACAAGAGCAAGCTGATCTTGAAAAAATGAAAATGTTTGTACAGCTTAGGCAAGATTTGGAGCGGGTGCGTAATTTATGTTACATGGTCGGTCGTAGGGAAAAGCTCTCTCGGTCGTTCTTTCGTATGCGAGAGCAGACGTTTCACAAGCAATTTGCGGTATTATCGGCTGAGCCTAACATATCTGGCCCAGATTTGGCGGCTATCATTGAGGCTAATCATGGGCCTTCTATCTATGATAGATTATATTCTCATGCTAATGCAGCTGATCATAAAAATGATTTTGATGATCTGTTAGCGCGTATTGCTCCTCAGGGTTCTATCGATGATAAGAAGAAAGATCGTAATGGTCTTGTACGCGGATCAAAGTCAACGAATCCTTACAAAAAACATTATGTGAATGGTTCTCGGAGGAGTGGCAGTATGTACAGTGGATTATCAAGTGAAGAAAGTGCTGCAGAAGTCACTCGTACTACAAAATATCCTAATCGTCGCGCTATTGGATCAAGTACTGATGAGGATGTTAAGAAGCCTTCCACTTCTCCAAAAAAGAAGATCTCACCAAAAGGAAAAGGTAAAAAATCACCAAAGAAACCAGAGAGAAAGAAACGGAAGATCCCACAATCTAAAGCTGTTGTTGAAAGTAGTAGTGAGGATGAAAACATAAAATCAAGAATGAGAAAGGATCGATCTCGTAGTAAAACATTGCAACAAATGGAAAAGGAAATGACTGCTGGGAAATTGGGTCAGTCTGGCACTGACAGTGATGACTTGATACCGATAAGAGCTACTAGAAACAACAAATTCCCGGTAGATATCTATTCAGATAGCAGTGATGGCGCATCTGTCAAAGAGGAGTCTAAAGGTGAAAAATCTACTAGGCTTAAAACCGAGAAAACTAAATCACCCAAGGAAAACGATTCCCTACAGCTCTTGCCTCGTACTAAAGCTGCAATGAAAGAATTTATTCCAACTCAACCAGAAAAGAAAACACATGGGGAAGAAAAATCTAGTCCTAAAAAGAGAGGAAGGAAACCTTCGAACAAGGAAAAGAAAATACCTGTTAAAGCAAATGATTCAGATGATGAGGCAAAAAATAAGGAGAATATTAAATTTGCGAAACAAAAAGACAATCCCACAGATTTAATAGTTCCTCAAAGGCAAGCTGCTAAAAAAGCTTCTGAAAATATGCGTTCAACAACTGTAGTTAGAAAAGAAGACGAAAAGGATAAACAAGTTAGTGGTGATGATTCTAAATCAAAGCCTAAAGTTAAACCCAAAGGGAAAGAGCCTAAGGATATTCCAGAAAGAGTAAGCAAGAAAAAATCTTCTAATAAAGAACCTTATACATATGTGCCACAAAGGCAAGCTGCTAAAAAGGCAGCAGCACATATTAGGAGTGGTATGGGATCTAAAGGTCCTGTTGCAGAGAATGAAGTTGATAAAAAGAAAGATGATAAGACAGATAAGATTGAAGTGAAATATTCTCCGAAAAAAGAAGATCTAAAGCGCTCGAAATGTCCAGTTAGAGACAGTTCCAGCTCTTCATCTAATAGTAGTAGCAGCAGCTATTCGTCGTCATCTAGTTCAGACGAAGAGCCAGAGAAGCCCAGCATGAAGCCTACAGCTAAAGCTCGTGAGATCAAACCAGTTACTAGACAGCCGTCAATGTTTTCCCCTCCTGGCTCTAGACCAACTGTGGACTTGCCCTTTCTTGACAAGGTGTCAAGACCATTGTCTTCAACTAGTGCCACGAGTGATTCTGACAGCTCTAAAGGATCGAGATTTTCAGGGTCCGATAGTCCCTCTCCAAAGCGTCCCCGCAGACGACGCAAAAGGAAAAGTGTCTCAATTGATACGTCCCCACGCAAGGCCCCTGACAAGAAGCTTAAAACTTCCGAACGGGGGTCCGATTGTGGGGCTACATCGTCACCTGTTGAAAGAGAGGAACCGTGCAGACCCAATGACGCGCGCGCTTCCACACGTTCTCGGACCCGAAGCACTACTACAAGCGGAAATATGCCTCATAAGTCTGATGCCAGACCGAGAAAACCATCTAGAGACCTCACCGGATTTCAACATTCCTCTACACCCAACAAGATTCCAAAAGAGGGCCTCCAGTCCACTGAACCTACAACTCCGAAACGGAAAACGGACGAGGAGATAAATATAAAAAATGACACCCAAGAAATAGCTGTCCCGAAAAGTGATATAATACCTCCAAAGTCTATAAAATCTAAAGGACGTAGTGTTTCAATTGAAGATAATAAGGAAGAGACAAATAAAACAAATGAAAACGAAATTACGTCCTTAAAAAGAACTAGTCCTAGAAAAAGTGTAGAATCAAAACATAAAACAACCACAAATAGAAGAATGAGTGTTAAAGAGATAGTTGAAAAACCCACTCTGGCATCGCCGAAAGATACTCGAGAACTCTTATCAATAGAAAGACATTCTTCTAGTCGTCATGAGTCTCTGTCAACAGATCGAGAACCTAGTCTATCACCAGTTAAGAAAAGAAATGCTGTCTTGGGAGATTCAACTCCTCTTGACATAATAGATAAGAAACATATACCAACCAATGATGACTTTGAAGATGCTGATAAGAACTGGTTACCAAAAGCTCCTAGTCCAAACATCCATCCACCGCCAGTTGAAAAACCAGGTGATCACGAGAAATATATGACTGAAGATAAGTCCCTCGACTCTGACTGCGCAGATAAAAGTAGTATTAAAATGATTGCCAAAATCCAAGCTAATCTTAATGAGAACACTATGATTAAATCTCCTAAAACTCCAATGGATGCAAGAACAATTGATCCTATTGATGTAGACAACCCTATTACTAGAAATAAAAGGAAACGTTCTTTGTTGGATACTGATAAAAAATATATTACCCAAGATTCAAGCCACGTTCAAGGTGTCGAAATATCCAAAAGTGCGAAAATACCATCGGCAGTTAATCCTTTCCCAAATAGGACGATGTTCTCCCCACAGCCTAAAGACAACGAGCTTTTTGAATTTGATATCCTAGCAGTAGATGAGGGTTTTAATCACGAAGAAATGATGAAACCATTTACTTCATATCCTGAGATTTTCTTACAAGAAGATTCTAAAGAACAAGGCGTACAAGAAACATTAAACTTAGTCGACAGGCTCAGAATGCAATTAAATAAGAAAGCACCAGCTGAGACTGTAATGCAAGAGGATGAAATGACGAATGAAAAAACAGCAAGAAATGAAAACTCTGATATAATGTCGGATGCTGAAAAGACTGAACATAATAAGAACGTCATATTTGATTTACGTGACAAAAGAACCTCTCCAAAAGAGAACCAAAATAGTAATCACTTTTCGGAGCAAACAGAGTGCATAGATGCATCGAGAGAGATGATTACAGAAAATAATGATGAAACTAAGTGGTTTGACATAAATGAATCTCATAACGAAAGCCAATTAGATCCATTTACCGATACAAAATATGAAACTGCCTCAGAATCAATGTGGGTAGATTTGAGTATCTCTCATAATGAAAACCAATTAGATCAATGTAGTGAATCAAAATATGATACTACATCTTATATAGAAGATGTTAAAGAGCCAACTACTGTTCATTCAATTCATTCAATATCAGAAGTTACAGATTCAATATCCTTATCTAAACAAAGTGACGATTCACAATCATTGTCGGTAGTCGATCATTCTGTGCATAGTAACGATCAGGAGCTAACTCAAGATAATCAAACTTATGACAATAATAACTCCGTGATACATTCTGACTGTGCGACAATATCGTCTCCATACATTGGAAATGCTTCGAAATGGGGTGAAAGCAAGATAACAACACGAAGATCTTCAGCTTCGAGTACAAATTCAGAAGGGTCTGTTTCTTCACAAAGGGCCAATATAAAATCACATCTTATTGGTGACACTCGCCAAGGGCCGGTACTACCTGAAATTGATGCTTATCCTCCAATACCTGCTTATTCATGCCGAGTGGAGCCAACAATGCCACTAAATCAATATACAAGTTATCCCCCGGAAGCGTCACCATTTTTAGGCACGATGGGTTCTTTGCCTTTGTTCGGTCCTGGTACATGTGCTTCTTCTCAATTGTCACTGCCCTCGCCGACTCCAGGGCTATATGCTACTAGGTTACCGTTCGCTTCTACATCCTTATTACAACCTATACCAAAACAAACATTCCCATTGTGTGCAGCATTTACCTCTTCCTCTCAAAATATAGCACTGACTACCGCAATGATAGCGTCACCCACACAGAAGCCACTCGATTCTCCGCGTGACGATATTGATGTCACAGGTAGTGATAAGTTGTCAATACACGTTGTTTCGAGTCCTAGTATCAGTGTAGACTCGTATAATGAAGCAAGCAATACTAGAGCTCCAACTAAAATTTCTACGGACAGTAGCGAGACTAATATGAGCTTACCGCAGTCCGAACCACCATCATCAAAGTCATCTCCAAAACAAATGAAACTGCTCACTAAATTCCCAAGTAAATCACCTGGTAAGAGTCCAGGCATATCACCTAAGCAAAGCGATTCCTCTAAGAGCACCAAACGCCCTAGTAATAAGAGTAACAGAAGTCAAAGAGGTCGAGGTCGTTCTAAGAGTCGAGGACAAGGCTATCCTCCGGCAGATTATTTGAGGAACTCAATACAAAATAAATTAATTGGAACTGTCTATGATTTTAATGAAGATATAGCTAATGATGGTGTAGATCTTAAGGCACTCAGAGAGAGACGGAAATCAATTGATAGAGATGATAGGAAATCCGAACACTCTTATAAAGATTCCTCCCAATCTCCCCGTGCAGATTCTCCGCCGGCCAAACGCCCCGTTAGTGAGAACAAAGATATAAAGACTTCAACTCCTGAACCTACTGAAGATGCGCCATCACCATCCAATAAATCTAATGCAGAAAGAGGTCCTGGATTCTCACAAGTGCAACCAGTTTTACCTGGCCCGGTTGATATGCGCACGTACAATAATCCTTTTGAGACTCCAGTACCGCCCGTTACTGACGCTTACCACAGCCATTTGTTAGCTTTTGCAAGTGGCACAGCAGATCAACAGCTTGGAGAAATAGATGAAGAAATGGAAAAGCAACTGCATTCAGCACTAATGGCAAGCAAGCCGAAACCGGGTACGCCCGCCGCCACTTCAGTTCAAGAAATTAACGAACCCGCAAAAGATACAATTACTCACTCGCAGCTGCCGAAAGTGTCTTTAAGTGATTCCAGAAATCAACTTAAAGTGAAAATTAAAGGTCCATTCTTAGACGCTAACTACGCGAGTACTGTACAACCTGTAGCTCCACAACCACCCGCTCCAATACATGAGTCTAATGCGAATGCTTTAAATACATCTAGTAGTTCCACGAGTTCGATGATGAGTGGGACACCAAATCTGAGGCGTATGCGTAAGAAGGAATTACTGCGACAATATTGGACCCAGGATATGAATATGGATGATCCAACAAACGCTTCTACCATGGGAGTAGCACCGCCGCCTGTACCACAGCCGTTGGGTCGCGCCGTCATCACTATACCTAAAGCTGTAGCATCCATGACTAGTATTCCTACAAGAGAAGACTACAAAATTACTGATGCACCAGTTGAAAAGAAGAAACGGAAGAATACCGGAGGGGTTTCTCGAGAATTGAGGCAATTACAGCTGAGTATGAACATAGACGATGACACATTGTCTAGACTCTTAGCAGAAGGTCCCAAGAGACGCGCGCGAGTCACTACCAAATCCAACCCTTCACGAGCCGCATCACCTGTAGCTCCAAAATTAAAAATTAAATTGGGATCTAATACGGTTCAACAAGTAAGCGAAGAACCATCCGACTTTCAATTCCGCCCGCCTAAAAAACGTCTTCAGAGCATACACAAACCAAGCTTTGAAGACTTAAAACGAGAAAGCATGAAGTATCGACGAAAGGTAATGGCGGATTTCGAGGAGGACGAGAAAGTAAAGAAGCACAAACCTAACAAGAGCGAGAAACGCAAAAAGAAAAAGGAGAAGAAATCTGAAAAAGAGAAACTGCAAGTGATAAACAGTGAAAGTGAGAGTGCCACAAAATTAATTATTAAAATTAAGCGTACGAATGACGAAGAGCGGAAAGCGGCAAGCGCTCAAGTGGGAGGGACGCTGGCGAGTGCGGCGGCGGCGGCACCTGAGCCGACGGTGGACCCCTTCGACTACGACCCCACAGCGCCAGATCCACTAGCGATAGACCCGCCCTTCAGCGCGGAAACGTCCACGATGCGCAGGATACGCACAGACAAGGTGACACCGATTCGATTAAAACTAGCGCGCAGCTCTCAGGGCGTATCGGAATACGTAATGAAACAGGGTACAGAGACCACTCAGGTGTCCACGCCTTCCACGTCTTCTTCGAGTTCCGCTTCCGCTCCCGTTGCCCCTTCCGCCTCCACTTCGGCCACCGCCGCGGCGTCGCCGCCGGTAGCTGTTAATAAACATTGTGAAGTGAGGTGATATAAACCACGTAAGCGAAAAGCCTAAGTGTCGCGATTTTCGGGCGAACAATGAACGCGAGTGTACAGTTAATATAAGAAATGACATTTGTAAATAAGAACTTTTTAAATTAATATTATTCTCCTTTAATTCTTGATGTAGTTTATTATATTATTTATTTGTATAAATCGAAAGCTCAATGATTAACTTAAAACTACTCTAAGATGTATATTGTTGTGCATTTTATGGTGCATAAGTACAAGTAAATAATAACATAAAATTATATTATATATTTTTGTTACTTTGTGCGTCATAATGTGGAATCTCATTAAGTATATCATCATTGTATATTAATGTGCATATATTTCATTTCCCAAAGCTGCTCTATCACAATGTGCATCACATGCTGGTGGGGCACTAGCACTGTTATGACTTTTTGGCTGCTAATTTCTAAAAGACTTATTAATAATTAAATTAATTTAATTTATAAATATAAGTAAATAACTATATATAAAAGACCTAGTTAAGTTATCTTTTAAAATAAATATATATTATTGAAGCAGGGCTTCTAATCAGATTATTTATATAATTTTCTTTGCACCAATTCAACTCGGTTTAGTCCGGTACTATTGCCCTACCAGTAAATAATAACTTTAATCGTTATCAGTAATGGCCCATGGCTTAAATTCAATCGAAAGTTAAATGTGGTGGTTAAAAATTAATTAAAAAAATATTATTTAATATTAACTCTTTTAGAAGGATAACAGCAAATCATAGAAATGTGTAATTTTTTTTAATTTTTTATATTAATTTTGCTTATAGAATTTGCACTAGAAGGATAACAGCAAATCATTGAATTACATTTATATTTTTTAAATTTTAATTTAATATATTACTTTTTATTCTTAATCAAACACTGTATAAATCAATGTTTTTCTTTTATATTAATTATGTTTTAATCTGTTATTTTATTTATGCATTTTATCTATAAAAAAATGTTTGTATGGCGACAAGTGAACATATAAAAAATTATGATATTTTTTGTAATGTTGCTTTTACAACTTACTCCGCCTGCAGCGATATATGGAATCTTATGTTTTTAAATAAATTTGAGTTATTTTGAATTTGTATTTGCATATCATTTTGCACAAGTGTAATTTTAGAGTATTTTTGAACTGTAGATAACTGTATATTGGACTGAATGGCGGTATTTTTTACATCTGTTATGTGCAATATTTGGCAATACTCATCAGGATAGTCAAGGTTAAATGGGCCTAGATGGGATGTGTTAGTTTTAAGTGCATGTTTGTTAAGTATAAAATATGTCATAAAAATTATTTTATATTGTAAATATTCGGTTTTAAGGCGCGAAGAAGGCAATCGAAAATGCCATCATACGTAAATGATGAATATTTTAAACTGCAATCGTTCTGAGGTTCGTACACGTGGTTCGCTGTGTACCAGTTGCTGGATCATTGGCCGCCTTTTCATTTTCCATTTTATTCTGAATGTATCATGTATAGTGAGGAAAGGCAGTGAATGCGCCGCAACGACAATGTGTATGTTACCATCAAACCGTTCCTCCCCTCACCGTGTCTTAGGACTTTAGAAATTGGTAAAATTTGCCGCCGCTGTATCTCAATGTGGGTCAACGCAATGGTCATTCTGTTTCTATTTATTTATTCATTGCTCCTTGATACTTTTAACTAAACTTCTTTTCTAATAGCTATTTACTCAAACCATAGCGTAGATTCACGTCGATGGTATTACACGAGGACTACAAAGTGCCACTTTGCGAACATCCAAGGTTAGGACATTGTGCTGATACGTGTTTTGAAGATGTTTTGTCGCTACTCTGTGCGTCTAGCTTGAACGAGATACTCTGAGCATTGTGATTGTGATCTTTTTATATTTTTTATTTTCATATTTTTTTATAAATTGTGTTTTGAAAAAATAATTTTAAATTTTTAAATAAAAATGTTAAATTATAGAGCAGTAGGATACCTACCAGATTTAGATTTTGATATGTTCAAAGATTAGACAATTTGAATCTATGCATTTATTATTGTAAGATATAGTTTATTTTCGATTTCTTTAAATAATATTATGTTTATTAACTAAAGTAAAAGGATTGATGGTCAAATAAACTGATTCGAAGTAAGATTATATTTAAGAATTACCCATAGTAAATATTTTGGGCTAGACGCACGCAGTTTACATTCGGTTGTCTCTTGAATCATATGGAATCCTATTTTCATTGACATATATCTTCATAACACGAAGTTGAGCACATACTCGCTCGTGTCCTGCTAGTATTTAACAGTAATGCTGACATTACCGAATTAGACTTACTAAAAACGATCGAAGACATTGAATTATTAAACCTTAATTGAAATTGATAACGTGTAGTAATTTGTCAATATTTCACGCGCTGATGTCGCTCATTATGGACGTGTTGTTTACGCTACAGTGATACTGAATAATTACGTACAAACACTACGAGGACGAGCCCGCGAGCTCACGCCGGAGCTCCACCCAAGCACGAGGCGCTTTCGGGGCACCGGCCCACACTAATATGTAATAGATTAATAATTCGATGTGAATGTTAAATGTTGCCATATATCCGGATACAATTGTAGCTTAGTTATTATACAATTGTGTATTTTTGCTTCTTATCGCTATCAAATAGTAGGATATTTATTTAATTGGTGGATCCATTAGATGTTTTCCATTGAATGTAATTAATGTATTAAATGTGGGGCGACGTTAATATGCATTAAGAGTTAAACTCTTGAGTATGAAGTAACCGTCTGTCTTGTTCGTAGTCGTTTCGTAGCAGCCACAAGACTACTACATAGATATTGACAATGTCTGATTTTTCATCACTGATTATTGTAGGTTTCGTTACCAAACGACATTGATATCAGTATGATGTCTATATATTGAAAATAAGTTCAGTAACATGTGAACATTCTTTTTTGAAACCGTAGATTACAAAATTTGGCGTCATTTAATTTCAGATATTTGGCTGTTATCCTTAGCCCTAGACATCCGATTCCGTGCTTACATTTGAAAACACCAACACATGCACATGTCGGCATCAATGGTGTATAAGTTCGTTCATCACAAATGTCAAGAGCGACAGAACTTCGACCAAAGGTTGCGTTATCACTCGTTCATTTATTTTTCCGTTCCGACAGGGTCTGAGCAGACTTCACTTAGAATAAATCTATTATATTTAGTCATAATAACAATTTAAATGATTAATATTATTAATAATTATTATATTTGATAATGTCTAAGCGTTACGAGCGTAACTTCATCAATTTTAACCGAACGTAATTAAACAGGTGTCTACTTTTCGTTTTCTAAATGTTAATATATTGTCAATAAACCCCAGATTAGAGCTTAATCGTGACGTAGATGTTTTTGAATCCTTTTGAAACCAAAATTATATATGGATATTTAGTGATAGTGACGCAAGTGTTCGCAATTTTAATAATAATAATGTTAGATGTATCCTTCTGAACTGATAAGGAAGATATTAAATGTAATACTTGTACATTATATTTATACATCTATCGTATTAACGGTCACCACGGTTTTAATCTTATTTAAGTTTGCTCAGAATCTTGCTGCTTTTTCGGTGTCACGAGCATGGTGACTGATGGAAGCCAAAATTATTGTTAATAAACCTAAAATTTTAAATTAAATGTATTTATCTTTTATAATTATATTTTTTTATGTTTTCGTTATTTATAAATATAAATAAATATTTAGTTCTTTATTAAAAAAGTACATTATTAAACTACTGTAAAATTAATTTAGTACCATGTTCAGTCCAGTGACTTGGTTTTTGTTAAAACTTTTGTTGGGCTACTGTGAAAGTCAGTCACCACTCTCATTTCTTATCATTATGAATAATATCTTCGTTAACTTTAGGCATTATATTCGAAATTTTTAAATTAAATAATTTAACTTCAGAGACATATAAATATATCAATTATTATTATATTAAATTATAATTTGAGATTTTTGCTTGAAAACAACAAAATCACACTTAAGGCGTCTTCCGACTTGTGTGTATTCATGCAAGAACAAAATTGAATACTTTACATATATAATTCTTACCCGTAACTTTGCTTAACACGTTTATATGTTGGCGTTTTACAAATGTGTTTACGCACAAACTGTCTACATTAGCTAAGAATCATCACATTTCAATTTTGTCGTCGACCATTACCTTTTACTGTGATTTGTTTTATCTTTACATTGTATTTAAGAATATTATGTAGAATGTTTCCATAATGGAGATTCCAATTGCTGGAAATAAAAAAATATCTTTATAATTTTATTTGTAAATAACTTATATCTAATATGGTACTTTGAATTAGTGGGATATTTTCTAATAATATTGATGTATGTAGTTATTTCAAAGTGAGTGTAACGACTTTTTGGTATTTCTAGGGGTGTTATTTAGATTTCGTGCTTTGAGCGCCTGATTTTATATCGTGTATTTTAATTTACTTAGTGTTGATTATTATAACTGTTGCACGGAGTTGTAATTTACCTTTTTTTTATATTGTAATTGGCGTTACTGAGTGTGTTGTTGATATGTTCATGTGGTTTATGTGATTAATGTACGTAAGCAATTATATTGTAAAGGCTATAACATTTCGTCTCGGCGATTTGAAGGAGCGCCCTCGATCTCTCTTTCCTTATTATTTGATTTATTCGGTTATTTCGGCTTCGGCTAATCAATATGTATTTCCGTCAGTGTGCTAAAGTATTGTAATAATTGAAATGAACGCAACACTGTATGAAATCGTTCAGTTGCTCTCAGTATCACGTTGTGTTATGTTATCACGATTTTTGAGTACATATTAAAATAACAATATATTATAGTAAATTTATAATTTATAAAACTTCAATATGTTATGGTAAATTTGTAATATTAACTTCACGTGCCACAGCCACAGAAAGTTATAAATGTTAGTTATATAGAACACGGCTGGAGGACTTGTACCAGTCATTATGTAATAAGTGAAATAAATAAAAGTAAATATAACAAATATGATTATTTATGTCTTAGTCGATAAGTATTAAACTTAAGAGATTAACATCTTATACCATTATCCGTTTAAGTATTATGATCAACAATATTTCCAATGTTTTAAAAACTTAGCATGTTAGATTATAAATTTTATTCTGTAAGTTGTACAAACTACTTATGTACAGTGTTTGACGCTAAGCGGACGCGGCGCGTATTGTGGCGCGTCGTGTGGCGCGTATTGTGGCGCGTCGTTCGGCGCGCCATGTGGCGTGGCGTGTGGCGCGGCATGCTGGAGGCGAGAATGGAACGCGGGTGTTGTAAATAGTGTGCAAGTGTTTTCGATGTGCACATAGTCGCCTCATTCATTAAATAAATTTTTTAGATCAAACTTTTTCTTTGTTTTTGTTTGACTTTGTTTTGTGGAAGTTTTGAATGAGTGATAATAAAAATGTTAATCAGATTCGCGCTGTGGTGCGCACACTGCAGTGTGCGCACCACACACCACAGAGGGAACCTAGTGTTGAGACAAGACACTCCGTTTTCCACTTTCCGTTGAATTCTGGAGGCTGCGTGTTGAGCGGCGGAACTGAATGTCGCTTTGCCTCAACATCAGAGCGAAAAAATTGAAATATTCATTTAAATAAATATTTTATTTGCTCGAGTGGAGATCGGACCCACAGCAAGTCGCATTTTTTCCCTGCGCGACGACTGGTCTCAAATTTTTAAATAATTGCAAGTTTCAATTTGCAAGAAGTAAATTTTATTTTGACAGATCAAACGATCTATAGAAATATTAATACGATTAGTATTGTGGGTTCAAACCGTGCATTTATATTTTAAATACTGCTGATTTCCGAATACCCGAGAGAAAAAGATGCAATTTTCAACATCACTAAAAGAAGTAACTCCTCTACCAAGCATTTTTGAGAAACGTTGAGAACAGACTAGTAGTTATTGTTAATTTAGTAATAATATATACCGATTTCATATTGTATATTATTTTACATTAGTGAAGCCTTATTGTACCTGAGGTACACCATCGATTTATATAATATGATCTTAGATTACTCAATACCTACTTATATATATATATATATTAGATAACTCAATACGACCTTAGATCTAAGATAAATAGTCTTGATAGACGGACAACAAAGTGATGCTATAGAAGTTGTGTTTTTACTTTTGAGGTATTTACAGAAGCCTTTAAAATTATTCTTATTAACTTATATTTGTAGTTCATTTCATACAAAATAAATGCATACGGGCGTATGCATTCAATTTAACCTTAAGTTTTTCTACTTTTTTAATTTTAATACTAGTAGACTAAAAATTTCAATATAAACATTTAACAAAAATGTCAAGATCACAATGCAAAATATTTGAGAAATTGAAATTATTGTTATAAAGTAGATAATGATTTATAGTCGTATCCGTATCCGCAGATTAATATTTTTAACGATCTACATCTTTGTATACACTAGCTAGAAATGTATTTAGGATTTACGGATTTCGAACTCAATGCGATCTCAATATACCTACAAAAAAATAGTAAAAAAATATAATAATATGCAAAGAATTTAAACATGAAATTTGTGTTATTTTATGCTTATTTAAAACCTCGCAATTAACCGAATATATAATATGACCGATAATAACTAATCATTCCATATAAGGAGCTGGCCGATTGGGAAATGCATATTTCCTAGTCCTTTCCATTAATAATGTTTTCATTAAAAATAAATTTACTTATATATTTAAATATATTTAAATCTATATTAACATATTTAATAATATAATATATAAAATTTTGTAATTGTATATTCATAAAGTTTTGGCATAAATTTAGTATTATTTTTCGCTCAATTTTCTTAAGACGCGTTGAGCGCGCTTAGTATTTTAACTAGAACGAGAAATTGCAAATAATTTTCATTTCTGAGTGGGAATTGAATCCATAGCCACCGCGCTTAGAGTCAGATGCTTTTCTGCTGTGTAACCGTAGACGAGCATAAGTAAAATAAATAATAAATATGTAGGTAATATGTTTTAATTGGCCAGCACGAAGTGTGACTGTAAAACTGACTGGTTATGGGTTCTATCGCCACTCGAGGAGATGAAATATTTATTTAAATTTATATTTCCATTTCTTCGC
>DWAN01001936.1:0-16342 GCA_018230445.1 Heliconius hewitsoni
ACTAAAAAGAAAATAAACAAGCCCAATAGTTTATTAGAATTAACAGTCGGGACCTATAAGAAATTGTTCAATCAATAAAATCTATAACAGGAATCCCGCATAATTTAAAGAGGTCCCGACTGTTAATCCTAATAAATTAAATTATTGGGCTTGTTCATTTTGTTTTTATTTTTATGCAGTCGTGGTTTTTGTTTTTATAAATATTTTTTTTTACGTCACCAGTCCAGTATCTTTTATACTATGTTTACAAAAGTCAACCGAGGTCTCCCATTCGTTCTTTATCTATGGCATTTATTCGATATCAATCTCATTATCGAACAAACACCAAATAGCTATATATAAATTATTAAATACTATCAAAATACAAAAAATAAATATCTATTTTTTTTTACATTTTCTTTTACAGATTGACATATATGTAATGATAGCATGTCCAGAAAACGACTTGTACAATAACAGAGACTTTTACAAGCCTATAGTATATCCATTTGAGCTAGAAATAGCTTTAAATTCCAACCGGGAACAGTATTACAACTACCATATCACAGACTATGATGACCTTTTACCTGGTAAAAGGTACTATTGTGAAATAGAGCATATAAAAGAATCTACAGATGTCAGCCTTATAACAGGAAATATAAGAGAAACTAAAATTAAAAGCCAATTCCAAGGTGGTTCTGAATTAGCAGAAATAAATTGGGCTTTAGAAGGTATTGGACAAAATCTGCAAAATAGATCATGGAAAGGTCTAGAACAGAAATTAGGTGAAACTGAGGTTGTTAAAGCAGAAGAGGGTAGGCAGGGTATTCCCCTACAATATGATAATGAACCGGACAAATGAAACACTTATAAAATATTTATACTGTTTTTTTATAATTTTATCATGGTGTAAGTCTTATTAAATAATTGAAATACACAATGAATTTTTTATGTTACCTTGAAATCCAAAAAAATATATATCGTTGTACACATAATAAGACTATGTGTATGCATAAATAAAGAATATTTAAATGGCCATTGTCATATAATAACACACTTTAGATTTTTAAGGAAGCAAAAGAAAATGTAGAAGAGGCAATCTTATGGCTAGGCTAACCTTTAGGGTGGAAAGAATAAGGTATTTAAAATGAACAGGTAGGTGGCGGAAATACTAAACATATAAAAGATTAACAATAAACAATTACATAGATACTGAAAGAAGCTTAAATCCAAACATACTTTATTAAAAAAAACTTAAAATATTTACGACATGTATACATCTTAATAATTATAATGTTATATACCTAATATTACACAATATACATAAGAAAAGAAAAATTTGAGTGGAACACATTTTTAGTGTAACATATTATTCTGATGCAAACCATATTAAAGCAAATAAACTGGAGCATAAGCCCCTTATGACTGATTGAGTGGGTTCAAGGGAGATTTCAGCCACTCTTTTCTCAGCATTTGTTTTAATTGTGAAAGCCTTAAGGTAGGATTTTCAGACTTAAGTCTTGGTAAAGTAACTTCCTCAAACGCTGTAAATGCTGCCTTCAATCGTTTTTCTGGATGTTTATCCACATCTGCCTTGTCACTATAATGTAGAAAATGGTAAATTATAAATAACATTTTATTTATTAATGTAAAATTTTTTTTTTTTAATTTTGAGTGGCGGAGTTTAACACCACACTTTGCCTTAACACCAGAGTAAAGAAATGGAAATTTAAATAAATATTTTATTTATGATGGAAAAGTGAACGGTAAGTGAGGGTAGGGAGACCTCGGTTGACTTTTGAAACCACAACTTCAAGGCTACTGGACAAAGGCCACATAAAAAGCATGAGGTCCCTCCAAGGGGCATGACAGTGGACGAGTCAAAAGAGGTATGCAGAGACTGTAGTATTTGGTGCTCCATTGTTTCTGCCTACCCCACTAAGGATACAGTGTGAAACTAAGTAAGAAATTCATTGAGGGGATTGAACCCACAACCAGTTGCATTTAAAGTCACACTTTGCGCCCTTACCCCACAACTGGCCTCAATTGCACTTGTTTTTTCTAAAAGTATTATTAAATATCAATTTTAAATAAATAAATGTAATATAAACCTTAATATAGAGATAGCCTCATCAACTGATTGAGCCACTTCCCCTTCAATTTGCAATCTGTTGATATTTTCTTCCAAAGGTAGCTCTTCCACAACCACTTTGGATGGCTAAAAATACATTTTATTTATTTATTACAAAATATTTGTGGGTTCAAATCCAATTTCATCCAATCCAAAAAATTTATGATAAATCCACCATTGTCCATAAACCAATAAAAAATTCACATATACATGTATCACATATACCTTATAAAAGTTATGCTATTCCATGTATCAAAATCAGTACAAATAAGTATAACAGATATAGTTGTCTCACTGTAAATTCATTTTTAGTTTTTTTGTAAGGTATCATTTCATTTAATTTATACCTTTAATTTATATCATATAGTAGAGAATACAAAACAATATTGTATATTGCATGTTAATTTGTAGTTTTCAACACTGATTTCTCTTGCCAGAGCAGGTAGGTAAAAATAATAAATCCTACAAGTGGAGATTGTACTGCATTTACATTATTTATTGGGAAAGAGGACATAAATTATAAGAAAAAGAAGATACATATAAAAAAATTAATTAATCTTACTATAGGCTTCACAGTATCTGGTTTAACAGTCTTATCCTTCATCTGTGTTATCTGTGCACGGGTGATCTTTTGTGGGGGCGGTGCAGATACTTTACTCTTTATGGAATCCATTTCTTTCTCTAACAATGCCTTTGCTTCAGCTTTCTTTTGTAATTGTTCTTGACGTTTCTTTTCTTGTTCTTCCTAAAAATTGTACATTATAAATTAATATATGTTGATTTGCAAATATGTATATCCAGAAGTACATATTGAAATGGAATTCAAAATAAAATTTAAATACATGAGTAATTTAGTAGCCTTTCATGATTTAAGATCAATATATTATTTACTAATAATAAAGTGAAAGTATTTAATATGAAATTTTATATATTGTTACTCCTAAAGACAGTACATGTTTAATAGTATACATTATAAATAAATATACAAACTTTCTTCTGCAGTTTCTTCTTAAGTTTATCGTCATTATCTTCCCATTCGGCATCTTCGATAATTTTTTTCGTTTTCTGATCTTTTTCTTGTTTAATATTTTCTTTACGCTGTCTAGCAGCTACAGCTTTGCTGTTTTCCCCTGCAAATTTCTTTGGCATGTTGTTAACTCTTTACCTGTAAGCGTTTTTGTTATTAACATATACAAATTTGACTTTTTTGTAAATTAGACCGCAGCAGTTGCAAATTGTAATACGTAACCTCAGCGTTAAAAATTGTAAACCATCATAATTTTGTTATGGTTATAGCAAAAGTTTTAATAGCAAATAGTATAAAAATATGAGTACTTGTTTGTTATGTTAAGTATTGGAAGAATAAGTAAATTTTTAATGTTCCCGCAAAACGACTTCGATTTCGAGTTTCTTCTTAAAATTGACAGAATGACATTTGACACATTATAATAGTAAGCTATTAGTCACAATTGAAGGTAAATAAAAAAACTTCACAATATTTTTTATTAAAGTCAAAAATAAAAAAAATACCTTTTGTATTAGACAATTAAAATCACTTTTGAATCAAGTTTAGTCAAGTAAACTTTTGAATCAAGTCAGTCTTACAAGAAGCTACCACAGGCTCGGAAGGCAATTCTGCTGAGAAGAGCCGGCAAGAAACACAGAATGGCAGATTCTAGCGAGGATGTTATTGTGAGAATGAAAAAGAACGTGCCCAGCTAGTTTGGACACGTCGAATAAATAAGTGATAAAAGAATGGCAAAAAAGATTTATGACGGCAAAATGTTGGGAAAAGTTCGAAAACACAGTATCGAAGATACTGGAGGAAGGATACGTAAAATGAATGAGGACCCCCCAGAGGGCACATATGACAGGTTGATGACAGTAGACGAGGCCAAAGAGGTATGTGGAGACGTAGCGTTTGACGCTCCGTTCTCTCTGACTCCCCGCTAGGGATAAAGCGTGAAGCTAAATTAAGTTAATTGTTCAAGAGATGATGTTAAGAAAAAAAACAATTCTCTGCGAACAAATTTTCAGAAGGAATTTAAAAAATACACAAATCTAAATCATCCTTTGTTAGTCGCAGTTCATTAATGAAATTTAAATGATTTTTTTCTCATCCAGTCTTCAATCCATCGTTTCTTTCTAGATTTTCTTTTCTTTGTAAATAAATTAAATGTAATAACTAAAGTGATGGCTTTTTTCTTTCTGACCAATTTAGATTTAACATGTACGCATATGCATAAAGCTACTGAGCGACTGTCTCAGATTTTATGACGAAATATTGTCAATAATATTGTGCAGTATGCGGGGCCATATATAAAACAATATTAATGCCAAAAATATTGTGTGTGTGTGGCTAGCCTATAATATATAAAAAGTAAATAACATGAATGCAAAAAGCCTAGTATCAAGGCAAATATAAATGAAACAAAAAATCTTGTCAATTAATTTTGGCATTAAAAACTGAAGTTGACGTTATAATTTTTATTTACAATCGCGAATTGTGTTGACTATTTTATTGTACCTTTACTTTACTTCATATTTGGGTTTTTGTAAGAACATCCTTTCCGATAGCGCGTTATGTTATAGTATAGAAATAGACTAAGAGAAAAATATTAATGGCTTTAGTTGCTTATGATAACAGTGATACCAGTGAATATGAAGATGACGAAAATGAAGGACAGTCGACTGGACTTCTAAAGGAAAATAGTGTTACAATTGGTTGGTTCTCCATTTTTTTAAATCGAATTATTTGTTTGAAAACTAACTTTACTACTACTTTTATTTCTAATAATTTAGAAGCGACAAAAGCCACAGCCGTGGCAACAGATGACGACAGTAAATCTCAAGAGCACCTGACCCTCTTTAATGAACTTCCATTGCCATCTTCTAAGAAAAAAACTATTATTGAGGAAGATGATGAATTTCTTTACAAAAAGGAAGCAGGACTAGAAATAAAACCTAAGTCAAAAATAACCATACCTTCATTAAGTGACGTATGTTTTTTTCTTTTAATATTGTTAGTTAACTTATAACATTTTAAGTAAGCCATTATACTGAATATTATTTGATTATAGTTCAAAGATGTGGAAAAAACAGTACCAACAAAAGCTAAAACACTAAATGGGGTAAGTTTGGAAGTGTACTTACAAAGTTTTAGATTTTCTATCTAATTTATATGATCAATTTAAGTAACAAGAATACACATATTTATATTTCAGAAAAAATCTAGCCTTTTGAGTATGTTACCTCAACCAAAAAATGCAGTAAAAAGTTCAATAAAATCATTAATCCCAAACTCTGTAGCACAGAAACCCCAACCTAAAACACTACCAGTTCAAAAAATAAAACAAGCATTAACTCCAGCAAAAATAAACAAAGGTAACGCAAAAACCACAATACTCACTGAATATTCAGATGAAAGTGATGATGATATTCAAAATGACTTCTTTTCAATTAACAAACCAGTCAACATATCTGAAGATATACCATTGGATATAGAAAACGAAACTGAGGAAGTAGAAAATACTACATCTCAACCTAGAAGTCTGGAATCTTATTTCAAAAAAGATATTAATGTTGAACGAGAATGTCATATAGAGCCACAAGTCTCAGATTATAATGATAATATACAAAATATAGATAATACTGAACAACAAACTAGTGATGTGCTTGATGAAGAAGCTGTAAGTTGTTGTATAATTTATGCCTTTTAGAGTTCAGATTCAATCCCCACTTGGGAACATATATAATTTCCAAGCTCTGATTTCCTTTGTCTAGGAAAGCATTAAGTTCTGCCTCTATATTTGTGAAGTCTAATTTAATCAGAAAGTGTTTTCTATAATATTTGACTTATTATAATTTCTTACAGATTTTGAAACTGTGTGGTACTAGGGGGAAACGTAAAAGAGAAGAGATACAAATAGTAGATGTAAATCAACAAGAAGTATTGAATGATGCCAGGGAATGGCTACTCAAAGGTCTAATGGATGACACCACTAAACGGCAATCAGTAAGCAAGAAACGAGGAAATGAACCTACTAATCAACAGAAGAGGAAACATCAAATTACATATTTGGCTCATCAGGTCAGTTTGAAACAATATAAACCAAAATATTATTGTCTTTTTCTTGAACATATAGTTTAAGGATTGGATATTATTTACAAGATAATTCAGCTAAAGATATATAGGCTTTGATAATACACAATTCATACAATTCCTGATCTTGACTTCATAAGGTTATAATATTTTTTATCAGGCATTTGCATCAAGAATCTTGCAAAATATTCAGTATTTGTTGTATGATTGAATATATTATTAATTGCAAGTAATTTTTACCATACTACTTTACTTTATGGCTCTGTTAATTTTTTTATGAGAATTTTAATATTTATTTATGTTTACTTTTAGGCCAAGGCTAATGAAGCAGAACTGCAGAATCAATGGGCTAACAATAGAATGACAAAAAGACAAACACAATCAAAATATGGTTTTTAACATAATGTTATTGTTAAATTTTGTAGTATAAATGAATAAAGTAATACCATATAAATCAGCATATTTTTATTTAACACTATAAAACTAATTAATTTTAATATTATTTATAAATTACAATCTTCTAGCTTTTCTTGGTCTCGGTGGATTCCATGATACTCTGGTGCTGTCAGTGATAGATACTACTTCCAAACCACCCATTTGCAAGCCTTTTATAGCTGACTGAAAGGATAAAAATAATGTAAACTATTGTTTGATAAAATGCAAAAATAAACTTTTTACTAAAACCTTACCAGTCTTCCAGGACCCAAACCCCTAACGTTAACTCTTATAACCTTATAACCTCTATCAATAGCTTTCTGAAAATAAATGCCATTTTTAATAATATTGTATTGATTTAATCATGTCACTTATAAATTTGTTGATAGAATTTATATACTCACTAATGCTAGATTAATAGCAGTAGTTTGAGCGGCTATATTAGTTCCTTTCTTAGTGTTTTTAAAACCATCCATACCACAAGATCTTATAATTTTAACTGTCCCTTCAGCATCAGTAAGAGTAAATATTGTATTGTTGTGGCTCACTCTCACATTACAAATCGCAAGGTTTTTGTACGGGGTGCCACCAAATAACAGATTATCAGATTCAGCAGTAGGGAACAAACCTTGTTTTCTGTAAACAGTGTATAACATAATGATTTACATAATTTACATTATAAATACAAATTTGAAATATATTAATTAAATATGAGTAAAACATTGAATATTTACTATTTACTTACGACTTTAAGACAGCATCTAAATCAACGAGTTTCTCTCCTTGAACACCTTCATCATCTAACGGAATCCTTTTATGAACAAACTTTTCGGTAGCTACAGGTGAAGAGGTTTGTAAGTTGCGCACCACATTATTAATAGATTTTTTTAGGGTATTTCGAATAACACTTAACATTATATTTATGCAAGTGAAATTGTTTACAAATTAAAAAATTTCCACAATATAACCTAAAACTAAATCTTTTTGATTGACATTGACATTTGACCACAGAACACTTATAAAGGGAAGAATGTTCACTTCATACAAAAAAAGGGGGACAAAACGACACTGCTGCCATCTATCGTGTGCCCACCAAAAACAATATTTAAAATTTACCGCTTCAGATATGGGCGGGAAATTTAAAACTTGGCTAATATTTGGATAATAAATCATTTATTTTTTCCGGACTTATTTACAATCCCCCGTAGGTATGTCGCACATGCCCCTTAGGAAGTCGACCGGGCCTGCATTTGACAGTTCGTAGTATAAAATACTCTACCTGTCAATGGTAATTTCATTTCATCCAATACAATGAGGCAAAGACTGTGATCCGTATAGTATTTTGAATTTAATACTAGAACTAAAGGTGTGACCAGATGTCGCGATTTATACGCGTATTCCCTCGCGTGAAAGCTCGCTAGCTAGCGTGTTTTGCATAAAACATTGGTATTTAAAGAGCTAGACGAGTAGAGCATAAAATGCATCATGTAGACAATTTCTAACATGTGTTATTAAAGTACGGTCAACAAGTTGTAGTTGTTCTGAAGTTAAGTATTCTAACCTTTAGCGCATTGTTCACTCGGTAAGAACATAATAAGATGTAAAAGAAATCGTTAAATTAAATTTGCGCAGCTATTTACGATTAACTTCAGGACAGCTAAGACTCCTTGACCGCACTGTGAATTATTATTAGAAATAACCGCTCCAATAAATGTATACATGACAATATTATATGTTAAAGCTGGTCACTATGGTGTTTTGGGACGAATATTTTCTATAAGCGCGATGATAGTGGGTTTTTCCGTGGCTGATTTCTTATTTTGTGCCATGTGATGCCGTTATTCAAATTTAGTTGTTTTACGTCTCTATTAAAAGACGAAACATGGAAAAGTTTGATAAAGTCATGTATAAAAATATATAAACATACTTTAAACTTTATCAGTAATATGAAATTTTAATGTTTTTAATAACGTAAAAAGGTATAATATTAAAATAAATAAAACAAACACGTCATGGAATATAATTAAATAAATTAATATTGATCAATGATATACATTAAATTGATATATTATATTTCATCTACAATCTTAGATAATTATTTCATCATGTCTAGACAATATAACACTGATTCAGAAAATCCTAACAGAGAAGTAGTTGTGCCGAGGGCTAAAAGTTGCAAATGGCCTGCTTCAGCCAAATAGTTTGCTTTAATAAGCTCGGCTATAGCCCAGTGAGCCGTATAAGATGTATGCTCTTGACCTTTTGAATTCAATATGTAATAAATTATATTTGAGTAAATAGGAGTAGACACCAATTTAATAAACATTCCTTGATCTAATATTTCTTTAATCATCTCGTCTTCTATTCTTAACTTTTGCACCAACTCCTGAAATATAAAAATATGTGTAATAAAAAAATAATCTTACTAGGTATTTAAGTACTTCCAAAATGGTTCTCAAAATTAAATCTTAACATTACATTAAAGTTTTTTTAACTTCACATTATATCCCACGCTCAGCAGGGTATGCAGGAGGAACCTATTGTTAAGACTCTCGGTTCTCCACTCACTGCCTAATTTTGTAGACAAAAGGACAATGAACAGATTAGGACCACCATCTAATAGCTACGAAACATATATCATTGGATAGGTCTTTTTAATATTAACAACTTTTGTTACGACAGATTTGTTCTCACAGTTGCCCATTTAGAGATATATGACACAAATTTTTAGAAGAAAATATAATTACATAACGTTTTTTATTGTGCTTACTATTTTATTAATTACTATTAGTAATATTTTATTTCTCTCGTCTCGTCCTCGTCCTCGTCCTCGTCCTGGGCAGGCGCCCAAGCACCACTGGGTGCGGCGTGAGATGGGTCGAGAGTTAAATGCACTAGCAATATTACAAATGACATTGTAGTAGACGACACCTAAGCCGCGCGTAATTTAAATACCAGACTACAGATTTGTAATAGATTTAACTATAGTAACCATACATGTAATTATAATAATAAATAATTATCATTATTAGCTAATCAAATATATATTTTTCCCAGTCCAAGAAAATACTTATTTTAAGCCTTAACAATAAGATAACGTGAAATTTATAACTAACATATCTCTGAACGGACAAGTGTCATAACAAAAGTTGTTCCTACGGAAATAACCATTACTATTGTAGGGTGGTCACGGGTTCCATACATTTTCGCCAATTGTCCTGTAATTTGTATAAATTATTACATAAAAGTGAATAACGATACCTTGTATTTATTAAGTAAATTGCGTAATATTTCATGTGAACTGTCGCACGGGTTCAGCAAAATCACCCAAATAGTGTTAACTATGTCATTTTTGGCTGTCTCCGCAAGTAGTTTCACTTCCTAATATTAAAGAAACAATCTGTTAAAAATAATAATTACAACAGTATGGTTCCACTTTTTAGCCGTATAGCAGGGTCGGAAACTTGAGACTTTGTTCCCCACAAATTGGCTATTATATTTTCGAGGCCATTATGTGGCGGACCTCAACGTCGGCTACAAGAGCGAACGGGGAAATGAAAACCAATTAAATGTAATCATACTCTGGGATGGGGATCGGGAACCTACAATAGTCGCAGTTACAGTCGTCCCACTGTGCCATGACGAACTTTACGACAACGAGTTAATTATAACATTATACAATAATATTGTAAGCTTAATTTTTGAAAAACAAAGAAAAATGATCGGAGCCCGAAAAAAATCCTATTATGCAGTAGATATGTATAAACAAATACAGTGCGGTCGACGAGTGGCGGCTGCCCTGATGTTAAGTTTTCTGAACTTTTGCATGTTGTGTGGTCGAGAAGAAAATCAATATTATTAAAACTAAGAAAAATAAAACCTAAAATGAAGTCTGCGTAGCCATCTACAGCTAGTTATAGTATGTACTGTAATGTAGCTAACTTGTTCAGTGAGTACGGGCCGCCGCACAAGCATTCTCACTAGTACTAGATTGTCAGCGCGCTGTCCGCCGCGCGCCAGCACGTGCTGCAAGTACTCGCAGTGGAGGCTGCGGCCGTCCTCGCTGTAATGCAACCATATATTTTATGAAGCTTTTAAATAAAAGTGTTTATAAAATAATTTATAATTTTTTTTATAAATCTTAACAAATAATAATTAAGTTTTTTTTAGCTTCACGCTGTATCCCGCATATATCACGGTAGGAAGATAGGACCTGGGAACAAAGTTCCCACTTCTGTTCCCCACTCTCCGCCGGAATCTTGACGCATTACGTGTTGGGTAACGGAACCGACGTCGAGCGCTATCAGAGCGAAAAAATGAAAATATTTATTGAATATTTAATTCGGCCGAGTGAGAATCGAACCCATAACTGTCACATCGTAACGTAAATAATTAATAATAAAAAAAATATATTTATATGTATATGTATGTTTTTTTATGCCGGCTTACCCTCAAAAAATCACAGTTCGCCACTGATATAGTACGTTTGGAAATCAAATAGGAATAAAATATTAAAAGGAGAGGGTAAATTAGAATTTATTTTTTAGAAAATAATTTAGTTTATTTTTGGGTGCATAGTTTATCTTTCAAACCTACCCTCGTCTATTTCCCTCTACGCCACACCACTACTAGCCGCCAAACAAAGCATATACGATACCCGTGCGTGGGCGGCCAGCACGCCAGCGCGTCTGCCAGCGCCTTGCGCCGCCGCCACGTGTCCGCCAGCGGCGCCAGCGCGCGCAGCGCCTCGCGGCGGCCCTCAGGGTCCACTACTTTCGCTTCTGTATATCATTATTAGCACACAGTAGTAGAAGTCAGTACTGAGTGGTAGAACTCAGCATTATGCTTTGGATATTTTGTATTTTATTAAAATAATCAAATATATTATGTTAAATTTAGAAGAAAAAAACTGTGCAGTGAGCTGTCTAGCAAATCTAATGTCATAGATCTAATCTAACAGATCAAGATAACTTGAATAATTCGATTACAACATTTTGAAATTAAGAAGAAATTTATATGTGTATTATTATTTACCAGTTAATTCTTGGGCATAAGTGGATTCAGACCACTCAGTTTTAAATAAATCCACGGCGAATTGTGCGACTTTGACCAGATCTTCGCCATCTTGTACTCTTGCACGTTGACTGAGCGATAGAAGTCCTAATAGAATAAAATTAGAACATGACATTAATTTCATATTTAATTAAATTACTATACTTCTGAAAATATTAAGGTATATCCTTTCCACACAACTTTTAGGGAGAAAAGAAACTGTCATAAGTTTGATGATTTCATAGTGGTGGACGTTTAAATGATTAAAAAAGAACAATAAATGTATTTAGATATATATAAAACAATATACTGAGATAGGTATAATAAGATACAATACATAGACTAATAAGCAATATATCTACATACAGTAAAATGTATATATAATATATCCATATAAATACATACATAAAATATATTTAATGTAGACAGAAATGATTTTTATGTAGTTGTCACAAAGTGATGACGATTGATGACTTTTTAAAATGTCAAAAACGATATTGCCTGCAGAATATTAAGAGGCAAACTGTTCCACAGTTTAATAGCTTGCATTGTAAAAGATTGGTAAAAAAAATTTACTTGTGTACAGGAGAGAGATATCGAATCGAGAATGAAAAGTGGCAGATCGGCAACGTTTAATAGTATGTGTTTACGTTATTGGTATCTATTCGTAACTGCGTCACACGAAATACAGTGTGAATAAACATCGTTTAGTGAAAAAAAATCCACAGCAAAAGCACAGACACTTCCACCCTATATAGGCACTTAATTGAAAATGGTTATGAATGCCAAAGTGAGTTTGTTTGATTGTTTGTAAATAAATATAATCAAATATAGTATCTATATAAAAAACATACCAAGCTGTTTGTGCGGTGGGAGACCAAGTTCAGTGGCTTTTTGCATCACCTTTTCGAGGTATTCTTCACTTAATTTGACACCATCCTTATGGTACTGGGCGATGCGAGTAACTAGCACTTCGATGTCCCTGTTGCATGAATAAATATTAATTGTTATTTTTATCTTAATCATAATTTTTATTTTATGGCAAATTGATCCTCGAAGGTAGATAAGTTTAAAATTAAGTTCACAAATAAAACTCACGGTTATGGCTTTGATCGCCATTCGGGCAAATGAATGAATTATTAACATAATAAGTTTTTTGATTTTCACGATTATTACACATTTTAAATGAAACTATTTTAACCGGATTAATCGCGTATATTTAGTATTATTATAAATTTTTGGGGAACCCGACGTTTCGAACACTTTGCAGTAGTCCGTGATCACGGACATTTCATTTAAAATGAATTATTAACATTTTTATGTCTTCGCTCTGGTACCAACGCAAAAGCGCGGCGTTGAATTTCGCCACACCAAGCTTCGAATATTTCGAATTCGGGGGACAGTGGGGAACGAAGTGTCCAGCCACCTGCTGTGTGCAGGCGCGTTGATTAGACTCACTCCGCAGTCCCGGCGTGGTCGGCGGCGCGCTGCAGCACGTGCGGCGCGTCGGCCGGCACGCGCAGGCACTGCAGCAGCGACGCGAGCGCGCCCGCGCGCAGTCCGCCCGCCACCGCCCGCGCGAGCGCACGCGTCACGCCCTCCAGAGCGCCGTGACTCATTTCCAATTCACTGTAAGTGTAAACGCATAAGTTCGCCAGATTACATCCGAGCGAAATCCGACGATGCGCTTTGCCTCGACATCAATATTATTATTAATTACAACTTGATACCGCCACGCATTGTCACTGGGCTTTAGTTTTGAACAGATTTGTTTTTCTGGGGCTGGACTTTGTTTTAAGCAGATTTGTTCGTGTAAATGTTGGTTTTTTTAATTTTTCGGAACAAATTTTAAAGCGTATTAGCATTAATATTATAAGCCCATGCTCAGAGTCGATTTACAAATGCAGATCAATGAGAAATAAAGTTTTAAACTGAGAAATAAAAATTGGATTGACAGACAGATCAAAGTACATCGATCAAATACCTTCGCAAAAACATTCACGCATCAGAATTGTTATCATAAGTTTTGTTTTAATTTTACTCTCTAATTACTTACAATTATTTATAAGGCCATAAAATTAGCGGTACCTTCAGTATTATTGAACATATACAATTATATTTGAACACATACACTATATATATATAGTACATTGTTCAATACAGACTACTACTCACAACCACACATCCTTGGGCACGTCGCTTGCATCAAGTATCGCCTGCACGCTGCTCGAGTGATAGTTCTCTAGGAAGCGTCCCCATCGACTAAGTTCTTGGCCCATTTGACCCCATGTTTGCTCACTGGAACGAACAAATGTCGGTTAGACTCAGGAAACTTATTTAAAGAAGCTCTGTTTCCCACATTTCGCCCGATTGTCTAGATATTGTGTGTTAAGTGGGGAAGACACTGAACGCCCGCTTTTGTATTGTTGCCAGAGCGAGGATACGTTAATCATTTATTCTCTCAAGTGGGAATTGAACCCACAATCGTTGCGTTTTAATATCTGATACTAAGCCGCCGCGTCACGATGTCCTCAGTAATATTATTCTTAAAATAAGTAGCAGAGAGTATTGAACTCCACTCCCCAATGACGATTTTGTTTTAAAAATAAATACTGTCCACAAAAAATAATAATCTGTGCCTGTCTTGAATTTTAATGTATAATAAAATGTTGAAATTACTAACTTTTTGGCAAATTTGAAATCGTTCCCCTGTTCCTGTTGACAATAGTCCATTGCTTGCAGAATGATGAGATTGCGTGTGCCCGACGGGACGCTGTTGAATATTTACAAATTATCATAAAACATTACATAAGTATACATAGCAGAGTAGGCAGAGGTAACCTAATGTTAAGACACTCCATTCCTCATTAAAATACTTCCATTCCTCTCTTTCTTTCGAATTCTTGAGGCATAGCATGTCACTCAGCGTCACACCTATTTCATCTTTCATTCCGTCATTTCTTCATTTTGTTTTACTCCTTGGACACAGCTATCCAAATACAAATTGAACAACAAATGAATAGATTCCACATTGCATTCTCAACTTTGATATTGATTTCGCCATCAGCTACATCAAGACTCAGCGTTTCGCTGACTTAAGCGTCATCACATTCATACACTTCCTTAAAAAATTCCTCTCATCGCTGCAAAACGTGTGGTTGTTCTGTTGAAATTTCACCGTCAACCGTCAACACTAACTTCTCGCCAGAAAAGCTTCCTGTTTTCTCTGAAGTTGTTCGTTAACCTTTCATCTCTTTCATTCTCTGACTTTTCACTCTTCATATTTATCAGTATTTTGGTTTGGTGGTGTTACAATTTATACTCTTTCTTTTTTATCTCCCTCATACTTTTATCCTTATCTGTGGCTTTATAATGCTGCCATGCTTTCTTTTTTCTTTCTACAGCATCTTGCACTTTATCATCCACTGTTTGTGGCATTTTTTGCTAAAGCCCCTTTTCCCTTTAACACATACTCTTGTCGCTGGTTCCTTCATACAATCCCTAAGGTTCTGCCAGCAGACGCATCCGTTCCAATCACCACATATTGTTATTTTTTCATTCTCTGCAACGTTACATCCCTGTCATTCTCCCAAGACTCCTTGATTTCGCCTAATAGAGCTGAGGGTACAGGCGCATACGCCGCTAACAAGAATACTCTTGTTATCCCCAGCTTAAAGCAAACCCAAAGCAATTGATCACCTTGTATTCTGCTGCGAACAACGAACGACGAACGAACTGTGGAAGGACAATAACACGCCTACATCTTGGCAGCTCCGCTCGCTCTCTGGTACGCTCCTCCAGAAAGCGACCCGATTGCCCGGTAAATCGGTCGTGTCATTGCCCTTTCGCTTGGTCTCAGTCACACAAACGACATCCAAATCTCTATCATCCATCACATCTAATAATAGATTCATCGTTTCTCCTATCCCTCGTCTAACGTTCCACTTATCGTCACTCAACACGCCAGCCACTGCGGGCGCGGGCTGGCAAGCGTCGCTGCGGGCTGCTGTTGCTATATAGCTGTTGAAGATCTATTATGATAAATATACCGTTCCAAAGCTTCTCTAGAAAAGCAAGCAGCAGCCACAAATTCCATGATCTCGTCCTTAGACAACTTAGTGAAGAAGCCGACGCACTGCCGCCAACGCTGCATCCACTTCTTACTGGCGCCTGTTGCCGCTACCTGGTGACGATAATATTAAAAATAGGTAATAAGCAATTATTTATAAACAATAGACCAACTTCTAATACATGTAATTCGCCTAGGTAACTAAGCTAATGTATTATATTACATGTCAATTAGGAAGGGCCATTTTTTTCCTTTTTTATACTATACTAAGAATATCCAGAACAGGACCTTAAAAATATGTTTGTTAAAAAGACAGCTCTTAATTTTTATATTAAGAAGATTTCCCATATAAATCACAAAGTTAATTTAGTTTTTTTTTAGTTGAAGTTTTATTGCAATTAAACAAATAGTAGTGGTATAAAAACGAATATGAATTCTTGTAGGATATTAAACAATCTACAAAAAAGTGGTGCATGTTGGTACGCATCAGCTTGCGCACCATGCCCGCGTTGTCGGCGTGCATCACGCTCAGCACGTGCGCGCTGAAGAGTGCCGACGGAGCACGCTCCACTAT
>DWAN01001937.1:0-16342 GCA_018230445.1 Heliconius hewitsoni
GTGACCCGCACGCTCGTTTGCCGTGTCTTTTCCATAAAAAAAAATATATATATATCTGTCTTCATTTCCATTTTTTTCAGTTTTAAGCCAGCAAATATTTTCAGGATGAAATGTATTAAATATTCCTTTATTTTCACAAATTGTGCACGATTTTTTTTTCATTTAATTTTATTTCTTGTCTACTATATTTATACTTATTTCCAGTGTTGGAAGTTATCTTTATGTCGTTTTTCCTTGTTAAATGTTCCTGTCCTCTTATGTAATTAAATAGGTCATTCACATCTCTCTCTATTTCTCTCTCTATTTTATCTGTTATAATGTTAGGGAGCCCAATGGCAATTAAATCAATTAAAGTCGATGTGTCTATAGATTTATTTATTTCTAGTAGATATCTCTCTTTTTTTATAGCATATTCTAATATTGACCCTTGTATATATTTAAAGTTCATGGCATATCTTATTGGTGACCAAACTTTATTAGCAAATGTGTCACTAAAACTTTTCCCCCATATAGACCAATCTGAATCTATAGTATGTTTTATAATCATTGAGCTATACCAGTCTTTATAAGTATCTTCCAACAGTAATCTTAAAATTTCAATTTTTTTCATATCCGTTTCTATTTGTAAACGTACACATTCACTTTCAAATGAGTTTAACCATTGAATAACATTTGTTGTATTTCTTGAAAACTTTTCTGAATTTTAAATTTGAAAATTGAAATTTCTTCTAATAATCTCATTTTATTTTCTGAATTTTGGAATGATTTATTTAATGTAGGTAAATTTGAAGATAACTCATTTTCTTGTTCAAATTTCTCAAGTAAAAACCCATCAAATTGTATGTTGTCATCATCTAAATATATTGATTTCATTTTTTTATTTAAAGTTATCCATACCTGTCTTACATCATATCTCTGATTTAGTGTATCAGTAATCGTTGTTATGGCGTATATATTTGTTTTACTATCCTCTGGTTTGGCTTTTACAATAAATTCAAATTGTAATTTCTCCATTGTTCGTGCGTGAGACGTATAGAAATTGTCGATTTATAAGATTACTTTTAATGTTGGGATTTAGTAATGCACAACACAATGTGATTCATCTAAAAAAAAGAGAATCGACAATTAAATGTCCATGCACTCATGTAGTACTAGTTTATAATACTTTTATTAGCTATTGCACTTAATTACGCAATAAATAAGATATAATTACTATCAAGTTTTAAACGGTAAATAGTTTAAAATCAAAGTTATATATTGTACGTTAGATTAATTTAAAATGGCAGCAAATTTTTATTTTATTTCCTTTATATCCTTATTTGAAACAATAAAATTTCAATAACAACGCATAGATTATTAGCAATAAAGTGAAAACCCCGTAGAAATCTTAAAGGGGGAATTTAAATACTTGACCATGTGAAATCGAAGAGGTCGTGGATTTCAATTCTAAATTTCATATAAATAATTACAATTCATATAATTTATATAATTTTTATGCTCAATATGAGAAAATACTGTAACATATTATAAAAGTAGGTACTATATAAAATATCGACATGTCCGCACCGAATTAAACTGAATGAACTCGAAATCGTAAGATTAATTATTTATTTAATAGTATTTAAGTGTATTTAGTGAAAATTTATTGGTTAGTTTAATATGGTTATCTATACTGTTAACCATAAAATACATTACAATGTAAGCCTTTTTATTTGTTTTGGCTCACAAAAATCTGAGCGTAGGTAGTCGCGCGCGGTAAATGTTCTTTTTCCCGTGTAAATCGCAATCTCGCGAGAATTCCAATATAAAAAAGCAGCCTATATGTTGCTTCATACGCGTATAAGTTGTGGAGATAAAAAGCGGATAAACAGAAAAACATATATAGACAGAAAAAAAAATTAAATCCTTTTTAAACAATTTTTAAAGTGTTATTCCACAGTTAGGAAAGAAAAATACTTATTTAGGAAATGTATAAAATCCTTTTAGTATCATGTAAATATCTACTGCATGCACTTGAAAAAACATAGTTATTTTGAAATCTCGGACAGAAACCTCAATTTAATTTATCTGTATAGATAACTAGTATTTTCACACTCTAAATTAAAACTTATAAATTACTATAAAATGTAACGATTATCATTTCACAAAAGTTAACTTTAAACTATCTTTTTTTTTAATTCGACAATGTTACAGGAAGTAGAAAAAATTTCGATCTAAAATTGTATACAAAGTTTTTAACCGACGACCTGGTACTGGATTTTTTATTTAACGTGTGAAAATGTGGCGAGCCGGTGACCAATTTCAAAGAGCGTTCGGGGCGCTTTCCTATACAATACATTGTTGGACAAACAAGTTAAGATAATATCTTAATTTGTTTGTCCAACAAATTAAATTTCGTAGAAGTAATTAGGAAGTAAAAATGTTATGTTTTGCCATTTTTTACAATAAATGAATAGGTTAAAAAACTAAAAACACGCTTTTTTCAACAGAATACATTAATAAGACAATTGTAATGAGCACCAACTCGATATGCTTCCTAGTTAACAGTCTAAGGTTTCATCAGCTCTCATACAATTCCACATCAGACCAGCTCGATGGTTCCTTAATATTATATACATCATCTAATCTACATATAACTGAGAGAGAATAAAAGCAATATAACCACGGTGAAATTAGAAGACAGTGAAATTCTGGTAGCAATCGTCCCATAGAGGGCTATTGGCTCTACTGACTGACTGTATAAGATTTTAATTTTATATTAAACTGACTTTAGACTACAATTATATACTTATCACTTCATTATGTTTGACAGAGATAAATATCGAGTATTGGCTGATTAAATAATTAATCAGCCAATACTCGATACATCGAGTACAATCATTGAACAGTTAAAAAAAAATATATACAGGTTTTTTTTTATTTATAAAAATGAAAAAAAACCTGTATATTTTTTTTTAACTGTTCAATGATTTCGTCAAATATAAGTACTACGTATAGCTTAGTATTTAAAAGAAACTCTTGTGTATCTGAAAAAGTAAACGTAATTGATCATACAATCCAAATGAAGGCTACGTAAATCAATTTTATTTGTACTAGAACATTTACAAATTTCATTACTTCTAAGTATAAAACGTAGAACTAATTATATTTAATATTACAATAGAACTTAGTTAGAAAATTAAATTTATTTTGATAGTATTATAGTTTCCAAACCATTCCAATGAGGCTTACTTAAT
Source organism: Heliconius hewitsoni (assembly GCA_018230445.1). Lineage (NCBI taxonomy): Eukaryota > Metazoa > Arthropoda > Insecta > Lepidoptera > Nymphalidae > Heliconius > Heliconius hewitsoni. Next base: position 3,237 of record DWAN01001937.1, read on the forward strand.
ATAACTTTCTAGGGATTGTAAGACTAATGTAATTATGTATTAAAAGTTAATATTTGTTTTAATTTCACATAATTGAATATAGATTGATTTCGTTGTGGCGCAGTGGGACAGCATCTAAATCATTATCCGACGTGTACGCGATGATTGTGGGTTTGATCTGCACTCGAAAATTATCAATAATTTCAATTTCTTCGCTCTGGTAAGCCAGCTACGGCGTGGTGGTAAGTTCTCTCACCGCCACACTTTGCCTCCACACCAGGGCGAAGAGATGAAAATATAAATGTAAATAAATATTTCATTTCCTCGAGTCTAGAATCGAACCCACAACCTGTCGCGTTTACAGTCACAGGCTTCAGTCCTTTCACCACGAGTCACGAGTGGCATCAACAATTGTTTATCTAATTATATCCATCGAATGAAGCTATCGAATTAGACAAAGATATATAGCTATTTTGAAATTTTATTTAGAAAATAAAATATATTAGAGAACTAACTATTATTATATAAGGTGTTATAAAAGCGCACAGGCCACAGTGTATAAAATTATAGTGTTTTAATAAAGACTTAAAATATCAGGTAGCGGTAAGCGGATGCGACGCTCAACTAGCAGTTGGTAGAGGTAACTTCGCTTAGTTAGTATAAAGTTTGCTTTACTCCTCTCTAAGTTCAACGTAACGGAAATTGAATAGATAAACGTTAAAAGCTATTAAATACCTTCTTTTTTTTGTTAACATTGTATCTAGCATATAGCAGGGTAGGTAGAGGGAATCTAGTGTTATGACTCTCCGTTCACCTCTTTCAACACTCAACGCGCTTTTGCCTTGCCGTTTTTCTTTGCCGTTCTCCACTTTCACTCCTCAACGCGCCTTTGCCTTGTATCAGGGTGAAGAAATGAAAATAATAATAAATAATAATTCAGTCCTCTGAGTGAGAATCGACTGTCGCATTTACAGTCACTCTCACAATTACACGCTCGTGCCACTGCGCCACGACAGACTCAATGCTTTGTTAATATTATTATAGTTATTAAACTAATAAATAATTTGTGAGGCCGGCCGTGTTACTGCAAACGCGACAGGATGCGAATTCGATTCCCACTTGGGGGAATGAATTATTTTTTATGAATATCTTTATATAACAAAGCAAAATGTGGCGTGGAGTTCTGTCACTGAACACGCAAAAACAGAGACCTGTTTAATAAATGATAAATAAATAAGGATACATGCTTTCACTGAATAGTTATTTAATATAATCTCTTGTTTTGTAATATCAAAGGATATAGCAAAATACAATCATCACATCATTTACTTATATATAAAGAATTAGGTATTAGAAAAATATATTTACATAGAGATAACAGAAAGAAAGATATTATAATAATAACAATAATATATCAACAATAATATATTCGGAGATCTTTTTGGACAATTATGAACAAAGTTATTCAAGACAATTTTTTTTAAGTACATACATGTACATACTTTCTTTCTACAGAAAGAAATACTTTTTTTCAGAAAATCATGACGCCTTAGATCTGAGTACTTATTTAGTTCGAATTTTAATTCGATATTTCCAAGCGTTATTGATGTAAAGGCTTTCGACAGACAGAAAGACGGACGCACAACAAAGTGATTTTTTAATGGTTCCTTTTTTCCTCAAAACCCTGTATGGATGGAATGGTATGGAACCCTGAAAAGATCTTTATGAAATAAATATTATTAATCTTTTTCACTCGATTAAATGATATGATTGGTTTATATTCATCTAAAGTTTTAACTTATAAATAAGTATCGGTAAGCCGATATATAAGAATTCACGTATTTTTGATATGAAAATAAAAACGAATAACACTAAAGTAAGTAAGTTCACCTGGCACTCGTTGGATGGATTCTTTTGTTGCTGCAAGGTGTTGAGACTTTCATGAATAAATTTGAGATAATTTAAGATAAATAGACAACTATATTACACTTTGCTTTTTCTATATAAATACTATAAGTTGGTTTGCATTATATTATAATAATCATATTACATTAAAATTATTTGCAGTCGCTAAGTAAGAGCCTAGCTATGAGCTCAATTATATTCGGTCTTAATAAACGGCGAATTAGTATGTTATACATATTACGCAACAGCTGACGAGTTTTAAATTATTTCTAGCTTTAGTTGAGAATTCAGAGCTCAATAGCTCACATTTTATGTGACTACCAAACTGTTCAAAGTTAAATAAGCATATAAAATTCATTTTTCTTAATTCATAAAATAGAAATAGCTTTATTTTTATTATGAAATGGATTGTGTATAAATATGTATGCTTCTAAATACACAGACAGAAACAGGAAGCCTAGTGTTAAGACAATCCGCTCCCTACTTTTCCCCGACTTCTGGAGGCATTGCGATCGAACCCACAACCCGTCGCGTTTACAGTCACACGCTTGTACCCTTGCGCCACGACTGGTTTCAAATGCATAATGAAATCGTTTTTACCATGTTGAGATGGGGCAAATTAAAATTATAATACTGTAAATACATTATTATGTTAATTTTCTGTGTAAAATACAATCCTTTACCTGTCCTTTGTCTAGATATTTACCTCCGCTAGCGCACCGTGAAAACGGCAATATGACAGCACATTATCCCACCTCAAATATTTATTTTCCCTACGCAACTCTCATCCCCTTATATACGGCGTTTTCAACTCTTTGTTGAGGACTACAAAATGCTTTATAAAATCTAACACGCTCTTTCATAATATTTGTCGAGCAAATTAGAGACCAGGTGTGGGGCTTGGGCACAAAATGCGACTGTAAACGCGGCTGGTTGTGGGTTCGATCCCTACTCGAGGAAATGAAATATTTATTTACATTTATATCTTCATTTCTTCGCTCTGGTGTCGAGGCAAAGCGCGGCGGTGAGTTCCGCCACTCAACATGCAATGCCTCTTGAATTCGGCGGAAAGTGGGGAACGAAGTGTCTTAATAATAGGTTCCCTCTGCCTACTCTGCTGTGTGCTTATTACAGCGTGAAACTGATTTATTTAATTATGCAATTTAAAAAAAATAAGTGACATGTGGCGCAGTTGGTTTGTTATTTGAGAAAAAATAAGTAGTTAAGAGTTCAAATTCCGTGTGTCGTGTTATCGTAACTATAAAATTGGGGTTTTGGGTTCGATTGCCACTCGGAAATAAATTATTAAAAAAACGAAACTAAACTAGCTTCACGCTTTATCCCTAGCGGGGTAGTCAGAGAGAACGGAGCGCCAAATACTACGGTTATGAATTATTATTTATGAATCATTTGTTTACTTCGCTCAACAACTTCGATAACAAGCAATGCCTAGAAAATTCGGCGGAAAATAGGAAACGGAGTGTCTTAACATCAGGTTCCCTTTGCCTACCCTGCTGTGTGCGGAGTACAGGGTAAAGCTAAACAAAAATAATACAAATTTAAACATATTACTGTTGTTAAATAACGTTTTATTACAAATGTTACGAGCAATAAATAGATTGTATTACAACTTCGTAGACGGTCGTTGGGTAATTGGCGTGAAACGCGTTCTATTTACTCAGAAATTATGTACAGAGAGAATTTGTAGTTTCTGAATTGTTATTTTTATCTTCACGCTGTATCCCGCATATAGCTTTGTAGGTGGAGGGAACCTGGGAACCTAACATTAAGACACTTCTGTTTCCCACTTTCCGCTGTATTCGCAATTCATTACTTGTTGAGTAGCGGAACTCAACGCTACGGTTTGCCTCGTGGCAGTGCGAGAAAATTAAAATATAATTAACAATTTCATTCCCCCGAGTGGAAATCGAACCCAATCTGTAGCGTTTACAGTCGCACGTTTGTTGCACGCTTGTTGCTAGTTGCGCGTTTCCGCCTTTGCACCACGGCGGCATTAAATGTAGTTTTTTTGATATTTTTTTTTCTTTTTATATATAGCAAGAAACACAGAAAAACTCTAGTGACAAAATACTCCGTTCTCCTCACACAATCCAAATTCGACACATCCCTATTGAATAACGGAACGTAACGTGTTGAATGCTTTGTGGGGATCGAACCCACAACCGTTTACACTCTGATGGTGTTTTGCACTAAAATTTTTTTATCACATATTTTTCGTTATTTTAGGGATATCTTGAAATAACCGAGCTATTTTATTAGATAGAGTCAATTCTCTCCGATAGCCAAAAAATTTTTTTTTTGTGTTTTTGTAAGAAAACACAATGATTTTAAAATCACAGATAGACATTTCAATTTTATTTATATGTAATATGAAGATCATATCGAACTTCCTTTCTTTAAATTATACATTTTCTGAATACATGTATTTGTTATACAATCTCCTTATGGCACATATCTTCAATGCTCCAGATTATATCAGAAGTCTCATGAAAAGCTGTATAGTATGAAAGATAAGAATCTCTCCAGTACCATTAGGTAATGCTTAAGGGACTCTTGAATTTACTTATTACCGTAAATGTTTTGAGGCTAAAAATCTTACGATATCAAAAATACTTTTTAAAATATTTGGAGAAATTCTTGGTCACCCGTTAAAAAAGAAAAATATTTAGTAATGTATAAAAATTTTAACGTAGCGAAACTACTTGGATGGTTTTCAATAGTCGCGGATGCCTGTCTCGATACATTCGATATTTTTTTGTGAATAGATGTTTTCATAGTCATTTAAAATCTAGTGACATATTATTTCACTTACCACATTTTTACAATAACAGACTAATTCTTTTAGAATTGCAGCTTACCCATCGATAATAGTCAAAAAGTTGCTTAACCTTATATTTATTTAGTATATACAGATAGTTTTATTTTTAGAGTTCCGTATCTCGAAAGGAAAAAATGGTACCCTTAAAGAATCATCCTTTGTCTAGTACGCGTAAAATTATCAAGCTGAAATTTACATCAAATACTTAAGTCTACTGTCCCTTAGGTCTGTGAAAAAATCAAACATCCAATGAGTCCACGCGACAAAATGATAGAGCCGTTTATGTCGCAAATTATCGAAACAAATGAATCAAAATATGGTACTTTTCGCGAACTTAGGATCTTAAAAGTTAGTACGAAGCAACTTCTTAAGGTACAGATAAACGAAAAAATTACGAAACATGAAAATTTATAGGTATTTCATAGAAAAAAATACTAAAAATGTATATTTGTTGTTATATTTGTTATAAAATGACTGCATATGGCCACAAACTTAAGTTTGTTAAAACTTTTATAAGATCTACAGAAACTGCGTATATATTAATACGCAAGCCTTAATGGGCGAGTCCGACTCACACTTAACTGGTTTTATTTATTTTATATACAAAATGGAAGCGTCTGCACTCCTTTTACGGGAGCAGTATGTAGGGTAAAATATTTCAAACCCATATATCGAAATTAATCAACCAAATCAAACTCAACAGTTTAGACGTAAGATTTTTTTTTTCACTCACGACGTTTGTCCATACTGTATTTCGTGTGACGCAGTTACGAATAGATACCGTAATCACTTTTCATTCTCAAAAAACATACTAGAACGAGAATGGGATATCTCTCGTTCTATTTCACGCAATTCAACATCGCTGCCATTACCTACGACTCGATTTCGTGAATGAGGCATTATCGCTTTAATAGATTTGTTTTTGTGTGCGTCATTCTTGGCAAAGGGCGTTTTAATTTACAAACATATTTTTATTAATTATTTTGTTTAAAAAAAATCTCTTGTTTTAAATATATTAGGTTTTTATAAGTAGTTAAGACTGTGGTTTAATTTAAAATGGTGATGACAAGACGTTTCATTTTAATAAAAAGCTTTCCTTAACATACAACACAAACCCTCTCGGGATCTTGCTCTTGTACACTGAATAACAGAAGAATTTCGAATTAAGGCGATAAGACGTATATTATGTACATAATGGTATGAAGCCTGAAATGTTTAATAATAATAATTGTGTGTTGAGTAGCAGAGATAAACGCCGCGTTTTGAGTAAGGATGTTATTTTTATAAAATTAATATAAATTAGTATATGTAAGTCGCTAGTAATAGTAAATCGCTGTAGTAGTAAATCGCTGCACTATATTTAACTCGACAGACATTACGCCTATACGTATTTTAAATATCAAAAATCTCCTTTGTGGGATTTAAATCTGCAATAACCCATGCATAATAAACAATTTGATTGTAAAAGTTTTTAGTCACTCCACAACCGTATGTAAATTTATATAAACAATATGAAAATTACCGCGTAAATTTCAATTTCATAGACGGCTACATTCTATATCGAACGATCGTAACTCTCGTTTGCGTTTGCAATATAATTATAAAAAAATACGTACGTGGAAAACCAATAAGTTAAAAATTGTATCACTTTTTAAGAGTTTTATAAATGTTATTGAAAATAAATGACTGGAACGGATATGAGTTAATTAATGAAGTAAGTTTCTTTTGCTTCATGATTCTACAGTATATTTGGTAATGAAAGTATAATAGGAAATTATATCTCTATGGTAGGTAGGTATGGTAGAATCGGCCAAATTATATATTTTTCGTAATCTTTGAATTATTCCCTTCAAAATAAAAAAATAACCACTCTCGCCACGTTTTTCTACAACTTTGTATTCCTCCCCCTTTTTTACGTCATTCTCAAATTGTCTGATTAGTGGAATATACATGACTTAGTACATAACTAACTCACTCTACCTGAACCTGACGCGCCCGAGAATTTCAGATGATCATTTTTTTTTACACACGTGACCATTTATATACAAGAATTCCCCCACCCTTTCCCTGGAATCGATGCTTGGGCTCTCCTATCATGTATACCTATATTATGTAAACAGAAAATCATTTTACGGCAAAAACATGACAATCGCCATGACGCCGTATAAAGAAACCTACAGATTGCTTTTTGCATATTTGTAATTTGATAATATAAAGACAATGAGCGTAGGCCTAATGTGGTGAAAATAATATAGTAAAACGGGACTGAGTATTATTTATTATAAAGAGTATGTATGAGGCTTGGGAGGGACCGCAGGATGCAGTATTTATTTAGTCCCCCTACGTTAAAATTTTTATACGTTTTCTAAATAAGTACTTTCCTAAGTATGGAATAACACTTTAAAAATATTTAAAAATGCTCTTGAAATACTTTTTTGAAAATGTTATGTACGTTAAGAAGAATACTAAAGATTTATATATCCATGTTATTTAAAAAAAATCTAATACAATTGCGAATAGTAATTCTACATTCCTTCTGTAGTAATAACGTGATAAAATAAACAAGAATGACAACAAATATAGTATAATTGTATAATTAAGTTCTTTGATTGTCTTAAAAATCTGTCTAGTAAGTCCTTATTAATCTACGACTACGATTTTTCCCATATAACACAAAATGCAGAGGGAACCTAGTTAAGATGTTTTTCCCATTTTTCGTTCGAAGATGTTCTTCCTCAACTCACTTCTGGTATGACAACACAGAAACAAAGTCAGACTCTTGTAAAAGTGACAGAAATCAAGTCCTTTTTTCTCGTATCGGTCTATTCTTACTAAGCACCTTCAAAAACTATAAATAAAATCCGTAAAGCGATACATACATATATTATCAATTTAAAAATTATAGACAAGTGTTTACTTGTTCATGATTAAAGTGCATTTTAAATATGTTGGTGTGAGCACGCCTTATAAAATTTTCAGAGATTATTTTACAGAAACACCATCATTTGTAGAGATTTATCGACTGAACCGGTAAGGTGCCGTAATACGCCTATCCCCTTATATCGACGGCATATTTAATAATCACAGTCGATGCTTGCCACTCGATGTACCTTCCATACGTTCCTTTGTCTTATCTAATATTTCTTTCCAAAATTGTGTCTTTCGTGTTGTTATATATATTCTTGCTTGTGATTGACTTTTCTGTATATCGTGCTGTAATAATCGTGTTTTACTATTTGTGTTAACACTGTATGTACATTTAAAGTGGTGTTGATTAAACTGAGTGCTATTCTTAAGTAGAATTTTATTCTTCCATCATCAACACTACATGAGCACAAATATTTTTAAATTTTCTTCAACAATCTGTTTTTTTTAAGACAAATTCCCAAATATTCTAAACCAATTAAAATCGCTGAACATACATGAAAGTGAAATGGATTGGTACTGAGATCCCGTAGACCACCGTTGATCCGTTAATCGTGTTAAATCAAAACTATAGAATACATATATGAGAATATAATTCATACATAAGCAAAAATACAAGCTCACTTTCCCAAATATGTAATCTTAGAATTTTGTATAAATATTCAAGTAAATCTTTTTCCAGTTTCTTCTCATCTCCGATAGGAAGCTGTTTACATAAAGAGACGGGAACGATGCGTATCCAACATTCGTACGTGGCATTTGCATTTTAAATTATAGAAACATAAACAGATAGATAGAGCCAGATACAGCCTACCGCAATCCTGCCTGCTTTCATATAGATACTACATATTGGAAATGTATGGAAGACCGTTAAGAAAATGAGTTTTATATTTACTTTGATGGAGTAATGCTAGTAGGTATTATATCCTTAATAAGAAATGTTCTGGTTTTTCAGTTAAATTAATTTATTTTTAATAAAATATTTGAAATCGCCATGGTGGCTTAGTGGCCCAATTGTATGACTGTCAACGCGATGGATTTAAGAGTGATTGCCACTCGGAGAAATTAAATATTTAATATTATCATTTCCTCGCTCTGGTAACAAGGCAAAGTACGGCGTTGAGTTATGCCAATCAATACACAATGTCCCGATAATTCTGTGAAAAGTGGGGAACGAACGGTTTCTAATAAAGACAGAAACATATAAATATACTCGTACCTAATATCCATTTATGGTAACTGAGAAACAAGTGGGCACCAGTTGGGCGAAATACTGCTGCGTTTGATACTTAAAAGTAATTGGGATACAGGTTTTCCTAAAAAAATATTAGAAACACCCGCTCTTAGGATTTTCCATTAAGGTAGAAGTTAACTTATTATAACAGTTCTCAAAACGTTTTATAACACATAACCTTTATCTTTTAGCTATATTTTCACTCAATGGGAATCGAACTCATGAACCGAAATTTTAAAAAATCTCTTCAGAGATGCTAACAACATAAATAAATTGTAATAATTGTATAACAATTTCAATGTAGCTTGATGAGAACGTATGGCTTAGTGGTCAGAACGCTTGGACGGTTTTCAAAACGCGTGGGTTCAAATCATGCAAACGTTACGTTCACATTTTTATACGTTTTCTAAATAGCTCTATATAATATCTCTTTACCAACATAGGGGGAGGATAACTATATAGACGTGTTAACTTATTTATATATCTATGCGCTACAGTAATTAGTGACGCAATTAATTAAGGAACTTGGGAAGTAAGTTCGTGTAATGTGTTCTTGTTACATGTACCAGGGACACACGTACGGGTTACATGTACGAGTTGTATTGGTTAATTTGTTTATTTGTAGAAAAGCGGAGAATCTAGTGTCACGACACTAGGTTCTCCGCAAAGGGGAAACCTCTTGGATTTGACATGGAGACATTACTCATTGAGTGGCAAAACTAAAAAATTGAGTGAAAATAATACGTCTGCCAGGGTGGGGATCGAAGTTAAAACCATCGCTTTTATAATTCGACGTCGTCCCATTGACACAACGCCTCATGATTTTTTACGCTTTAGCCTGCCCATAGAAGAGTAGGCAGAGAGAGCCCCTGAATTTAGGGTTAACTGTCGAGATACTTCTGTTCTCCACTTACATATTTCATTCCTCCGAGTAGGACGTCACGACTTCCTTATGGTGGTAATCATAAAAATTATAAATATTTATAAATATTTTACCGAAACAGTATGTGAACGTGCTTGTAGCCTAATTGGCTAGAACGTTTGTACGTGTTATTCAAATCATGCTGTGTTCAAAAACTTTTTTACAGAATGTCAAAGGTCAATATATTTTTTTCCGATATATTCGAATTGATTTTTTTGTGTTTTATATTCTATTTATTGAGGAAGGCTATAAATAAGGCTATATAGCATAATTTTTTTTCAGTTTCGCGCTGTACACCGCATATATCAAGGCTGTAGGGAGCGTAGAGTTACGACACTCCGCTTTCCCTTTTCGGCCGAACTATGCTTACATGTTGAGCGGCGGATCTCAAGATCGAAGAAATGAAAATATTAAATTTAATTTCGTGCACTTCAAAGCCAGTAAGACATTTCTTTTCTGTACTATACAGCCCGCATACATCAGGCAAAGGGACCGTATTAAGTAAATTAGTAAATTAATACTCCGTTCCCCACTTACCGCTGTGTGGAGCTTTTTGCCTTAGTACCGAGGGAGTAAATGAAAATATAATTAAAAATTCAAATTCAAATAATACACAAAAAAATATATTAAAAAAGTTGCATGTATGAGAAAGCTATCAATATAGCTCAGTGGATATTAATGTAATGACACTGATTTGGTTCCGGACCAACGAAATCACTCACTTTTAGTTATCTAGTCTACATATACGTATAAAGTAATACAAACCAAATAATATCTTGTTTTATCTATTACTTAAAGAAATGTGAACAAACAAACACTATTGTTTAATAGTTTATTTTAAGATAGATAGATAGACATAATTTTATGTAATAATTCAATTTTTTTTATATTTATGGACACAAAAGAAGATTTTCTTTTCATATCCTCGCTCTGGCAACGTGGTAAAGCGCGGCGTAGAGTTTCGCCACTCAACACGCTAACACGGAAAGCTGGGGACGGACGAGGTTCCCAGGTTCTCTTTGCCTACCCTATTATATGCGGGATACAGCTTGAAACTAAAAAATACTATATCAATTCAACGAATACAGCGGAAACATTAACTGACCAACTTTGTTCTTTTACGCGATTTATGAAGGAAATATCACAAAGTAAAAAAGAAAATTGCTATAGTTAATTGCCTTAATTAATTTATCCTGCTAACATTTTTTTCGGTTTGCTTAGTTTCATTTCTACGTACGTTATAGACTGATCTTTTTTTATAATTGGAATTTGAATAAAACAGCTGAGGCTGTCGTGACATGGTGGAGTAGCATGCGTGTGACTGAAATCGCAACACTTGTAGGGTCGATATCCACTAGATGAAGTGAATTGTTTAATATTTTCAATTCCTCGTACCGATAACAAGACAAAATAAAACTTTTAAAATGCATACGATGTAAAAAGATTAATACTTAAATTACAATTTAATAACTACATCTATGAACAATAATACAAATCAAAACAATATCTGCGTTCTTAAAAATATTTTTTGTCAATAAGTAATAGAAATTAAAAACATTTTCATATAAAAGTTCTCGAATATTTAAACTTCAAATTTTATCATTGAGCTTGCAATTCAGTTTCCCAAACACCACTCGTGGTGATATATCAATATCACTAATATGAGTTAGATATGAAGTAAAATGTAAATGTTCAAAGTAAATGAATGAACAATGAAAGGCGAATCAGTCAGCATTTGGTTGTAGATTAGGTAACAAGTCTTAGGGTGTCCATGTTCTTAAGTAATATTTTTTTAACTTCGCGCGTAAGTGTATGTTGAGGGTATTTAGTGATAAGACACTCTGTTGCCCGCTTTCCGCCGAATTTTCAAGATATTAAGTACGACACGACAACACGACCTACAGAACGACTAGGGTAGAACCTACAACCGTCGTTTTCAAAATTATAAACGCGTTTATATTTTCTAAAAAGAGCTGTAAATTAGAAATATATAACATTATTATAATAATATTAAATGTAAAAAATTATTAAGCTTTCATAATGTGTTTTAGATTTTTCAGCTTAATAGTAACCGTTGATACAACCATTAGTTACTACTCGAATGGGTTTACGAAGCGTACCCAAGTTGACTCAAAATAAACGCCGCAATACAACTTTTTATGCAAATTTTGATTGTTTTCCTATAATTATAAAGTTCAAAATACTATAAACTTGTCTGTTGAGGAAAATTAGGCAAGTTTAAACAGATATTAGTACGCAAATGCGGTTACACGCAAATGTAGAACACTTCGGAGGACGTAAAGTGTTTTTAGCTTTCGATATGTAATTACTTAAATTTAGTGAAATAGATTTTGTGAGTACTTAAATTATAAATTATGTTAGTAAATTGCTGGAAATAATATTTTTACAATAGAAATTCTAAATATGCCTACATATATCACTTAATACTGTCTTTTTTTTACTTTCACACTCTAAACTAGTATTCCAACCCCAACCGTCGCGTTTTCGGTCACACACTTGTGCCGCTGCGCTACGTTGGCCCCAATTTTTTTTTTAAATAAATACCCTATACTAGATTTTATGATATTATTATAAATAAAACACACTACGGGCATTGGTGGTTCGTGCCCCTTTCTGCTCTTGTTTCCCTTTCGTTTTCTTTCATTGGTTAGATGTCTTGAGGCTGGAAATAAGCCTTGAAACTCACATTGCAAGTAATTGATTGTTTTCTAAAATAAAAATTATAAAATTTGATTCCAATATTTATTGCGAGAAAAATTATCATGTAAAAATATGTATGGAAGGCTTTAATTATGGACTGTAAGTATATTGAATATAGAATTTAAAATATGTTATTCTCCTTGCTTATATAAATCTATATATAGCCTTTAGTACATTTACAGGTTAAGTTAACGTTCAGTTCTCTCCATTTATATTTCTATGAACACCAACAAAGAGCATAGTCGCTATCTGCCGCGCGGATCTACCTTCCGGTACAGAACAAAGCTCAGCTTGCCCTATTTAAAAACTAACAACCCACCCGGGTTTCAATTATTTCATATATTTATAGGTTATTTGCTTAAAGAATTTTGGTGATTGATTTTTAATGAAATAGACTTTTTACTAGTATTAGTGCACCCCGTTTAACACTTTCCGCCGAACTGTCGAGTGATTGCGTCTTGTGTTAGGAAACTCTACGCAAACACAAGTAACAAGACAAAACGCGTTTTGCCTTGTTACCAGAGTGATGAAATCAGCTTCACGCTGTATCCCGCACACAGCAGGGTAGGCAGAGGGAACCT